>CAUYQU010012011.1:0-100472 GCA_963574635.1 Cheracebus regulus
CTCCCCCCTTCCCCTCCTCTCTTCCCCTCCTCCCCTCCCCTCCCCTCCCCTCCCCTTCCCTTCCCTTGCTGGGTTCAAGCATTCTCCCATCTCAGCGTCCTGAGTAGCTGAGATCTACAGGCGCATGCCACCATGCTCAGCTAATTTTTGTATTTTTAGTAGAGAAGGGGTTTCACCATATTGGTCAGGCTGGTCTCGAACTCCTGACCTCAGGTGATCCACCCTCTTTGGCCTCCCAAAGCGCCATGGTGCTTTCTCTTAAAAATCAATGGCAATGGCTGTATTACTGTGTGTGTTCATGTATTCAGTCAACAAACATTCATTAAGAGTCTTCTCTGTGCAAGATACTGCATTAACCATTGGGGCTACAAAGATGAAAAGGATACAGTTTCTACCTTCAAGGAGCTTTCTCTTCTGGGGAGATGTAGACATAAAAACAGACAGTAGTACAACATGACGTCAATATCGACAAGAAATGAGTTGAGAAGGATGCAAGCTGAGTGTAGAGTGGGTTTTTTCAAGAGCAGAAACCAGTGACCCAGAGTTGATTAAATTGAGATCAAATGGGAAAAGGTAAGGGCACTTAAACCACAGTGAAAGGGACAGGGCATAACGGGTTAAATCAGGACCAATGAAAATAGACACATGGTGGTGGTACCTTAGGGCTGTGGCCACTTAATGAGAAAACCAATCAATTTCTAGGGAGGATACAGGGAGTGAGGGAGGTACTCTCAAGGGCTGGTACCATCAGTTGGCCAAGAGTGCTGCAGATGCCTTTAGTCAGAGTACTAGCTAAAGTCCTCTAACTAAAGGCAGCGTGTGTGTCCACGCTGCATCTTACAGACGATGCATGCAGCTTCTGATGGGTAAGCACTACCTGCAGAGCATCAGATGGTCCAGAGTTACAGAGCAGAGGTCCTGGGTCTGCCAAAGAGCAGCTCTACGGAGAGGGTCCCACAGGGGTCTCTCTGAGCTGATCTTGAAGAATGCGCTGGTGTTGGGGCTTCCAATCAGATGGAGCCCATGTTCAAAGGCTCATGTGGACCAAGCCCACTCAGGCTTTGGAAAGCAGTTAGTTTGGTGCAACTGAAAGGTAAAGTGCATGTGATGGAGAGGCAGGATTTGGGGCCAGAGAAGTGGGCCAGTAGATCCTACAGGGTTTTATGATCTACTGTGAGCAGTGTAGTCTTTTTTTTTCTGGAGAATAATTGAAGGGTGCTAGAATAACCCAGGTGGGGTCCAGAAGGATACGCAGGTATGTGTGGGGAAAGCCAGGTCGGGTGGGCAATGCTCCAGATTGATGACAGAGGGCAGAAGGGTGGTGCCTGGTTCACATCTAGCATGCATTCTTAACTGGCAACTCCATGACACATTTTCCATTTTAAGTGCATTATTTTGTTTTTACCTTTCCTTTTCTTTCTTTCTTTCTTTTTTTTTGAGCCAGGGTCTCACTCTGTTGTCCAGGCTACAGTCCAGGGGTGCAATCACAGCTCATTGCAGCTTCACACTCCTAGGCTCAAACAACCCTCCTGCCTGAACCTTACAAGCAGCTTGGATTACAGATGCATGCCACTGTGCCCAGATACACTTCTCATTTTAATTATACTCTACTTCTTACAGTCCCGTTTCCCTCTCCATGTGCGTTCTGCCAGCTCAAGCCTTTGCTTATGCTACTTGTGAGAAGTAACTTTCTCTACCAGGAGCAATCAGTCTGTTCTCTCAGCCTATCCACAGCTCCTTCATCCTTTCAGGCAGATCATACAAATAAAGTAAATTAGAGAAGTGGGCTGAGTTTGTTCATTCATTCATCAAACATCTACTATTTTCCAGGCACTCTCCTAGGTACCAGGGATAAAGTAGTGAACAAAAGAAGGCAAAAAACCCCTTCCTTCATGGAGCCTATATTTGCATTACAGGATTCCAATAACAAATGAGATAAACCCGTAATATATACGGCCTTGTGGAAGACAGTGTGGTGATTCCTCAAAGACCTAGAACCAGAAATACTATTTGACCCAGCAATTCATTACTGGGTATACACCCAAAGGAATATAAATCATTCTGTTATAAAGATACATGCATGCACATGTTATTTATAGCACTATTTACAATAGCAAAGACATGGAATCAACCCAAATGCCCATCAAAGATAGACTGGACAAAGAAAATGTGGTACATATACACCATGGAATACTACACAGCCATAAAAAGGAACAAGATCATGTCCTTTGCAGGGACATGGACGGAGCTGGAAGCCATTATCCTCAGCAAACTAACACAGGAACAGAAAACCAAACATGACACGTTCTCACTTGTAAGTGGGAGCTGAACAATGAAAATACATGGACACAAGGAGGGGAACAACACACAGTGGGGCCCCTCAGGAGGGGGAGTGAGGGCATCAGGGTAAATAGCCAGTACATGCTGGGCTTAATACCTAGGTGATTTGATAGGTGCAGCAAACCACTATGGCACACGTTTACCTATGTAACAAACCTGCACGTCCTGCACATGTATTTCGAAACTTAAATTAAATTTAAAAAGAATTATATAATAAAAATATGTATGATATGTGCTAAAGTGAAAAATAAAGCGGAGGAGGGGATTGGAAGCATGTGTGGAGGTGGATGCTCATGGAAGGCCTCGCTGAGAAGGTAGCAGTTGATAATGTAGGGAAGCAATTTCTCTTCTTTTCATAGACACATTTAGATCGATATTAATAGCACACAATTTCATCATTTCAGTTCCTCATTCATTTTCACAAGAGATAGTCTCTCACCTTTCCCTTGAAACATGATTCCCTCATGGGCTATTTTTGCATTTTTACACTTTCAGTACTATGTGCATGGCGATTATTTTCCTCTTCCCGGAGAAAGCAATAGTGCATGCATAAAAAAAAAAAGGTAACTGGCCGGGCTCGGTGGCTCACGCCTATAATCCCAGCACTTTGGGAGGCCAAGGTGGGCGGATCACCTGAGGTCAGGAGTTCGAGACCAGCCTGGCCAACATGGAGAAACCCCGTCTCTACTGGACGTAGTGACTTCTGCCTGTCATCCCAGCTACTCTGGAGGCTGAGGCAGGAGAATCACTTGAACCCAGGAGGTGGACGTTGTGGTGAGCTGAGATTGTGCCATTGCACTCCAGCCTGGGCAACAAGAGCAAAAGTCCCTTTCAAAAAAAGAAAAGAAAAGAAAAGGATAAAAGGTAACTGACACTTGGCCTTCGTTGGGGAGACAGCTGAGAGGGTGGACCATGGTGCACACCTGGAGGACAACCGCCAAAGTAAGAGAAGAGTTACTGTGTGGCCTGGGCACCATGCCGCTGGGACACAGGAGCCAGGAGAGGGAGACTTTATTTCACAATAGAAATATGTAGGTTTGGACCATGGAATCTCCTGATTTTTAAATTCTCTCTCCACCTCCATCCTTGTCTTCCTCATGATCATGATCATCATTACCACCATCATCATAGCATGGGCTGAATGAGAAACATCTGAGTAGACAGATGAACGCTGATGGCTGACAGTGTAACCTCTGCCTTGCAGCTTAGTTTAAGAGCAGTCTCAGGTCTGAAGCCTTCCCAGATAATGCCAATTCATCCTGCTGTCTGCATTCTTTTCATTTTGCACTTATGTGCTTATCCATTCATTCAGCATTTGCCTAGAGCTTACTGAATAGCAGGGACTGTGCTAAGGTCATGCTCATAATGAAAACACACCTTCCAGAACTGTTAGTTGAATTCTTTGGCTATTTTTTATGCTACACATAGGATGGGAAAGTGTTGGAGCTGGAAGGCACTCCTGAGAGTGGAATTTATTTTGATCATCCTATCACACAAATGAGCACTTTATTTTATCAGTATCTCATGCATTTGGTTTGTTTCTTGTTTCATTTGGATATAGACTATCTCCATAAAACATCTTCATGCCCCTAGGAAAGAACGGTATCTTGTTCTTTTTGTGTGTTTTTTGACAGTGAGCTGAGTGTTGAACACATGGTACACACAACATAGATATTCTTCCAGTTGACTGCTGAATTGTGGAGAGAGCCCCATAATTTTCAGAAATAATCTTACATAAAGACTGATGTGGAGTCCATCAGAACTTACTCATTCTTTGGAGAGCAGAGGTTTGACTAGATGAGCATGTGGGAAAAGAGCAGGCTTTTGAATATATTATTCTCTGAAGCTAAGCATCTGTAAGAGAAGGTGTTCACTGCTGCAAAGAACCATGATGTTGCTTTTATCAAGCACATGTAGCTACGGGTGTAAATTTATTGTGCAAATTATTATATGACCACAGTGTTTGCACAATGAAAAAGGCAAGAAAGCGTATTTTATGCTATTCTAGATTTGCACTTGGAGGTGACATTTTTTTTTTTTTCCTTCAGAGTCGTTAGATGGGTGGCAGGAGTGGATAAAGGTCTGACACCATTTTTTGGAAGAGTTAGCAAGCTGACACCCTGGTTATCACTCTGTCTCCACAACTTCTTAATTCTTGAAGCAAGAATGGCAGAGTCAAAGCTTTAGTTCCATAATTTAATAAATGCTAATTAACAGCCCAAGAAATTTAATTAGCTTTGTCAGGTGACTGGATGAAATTTTCTGCATTGAAGCTTTCCGGAATTTTAATTTTCAGTAAGTGTGATCGCTATTCCAATTTGAAGGGGTAAGTGTTATTTTACTGAATCTGAAATGGTGCCATGTAAAGAGGAATGTATATATATATATAAAATATGCTCCTCACACATGCCTTGTACTCTTTTTTTTTTTCTCAAGAAAGTGTTAATTAGCGGAGCGGCCTCTTTACATTGAACAAACACACTTTCTGCTGACCTACATCCAGATTGTTTTATTTTATTTTCTTTCCCAAATCCCCAAATGAGGTGCAGCATCTCATTTTCATGAGGAACCTGGGAGGAGAGAGGATAAAGCAATCTCATGTCACTTCAAACACTCATGATTTGTTTAAACATTAAATTCCAAAAAGAAATTAGGTTTTGGATTAAATGATGAAATGGGTTTCCAGGCAGTAAATGCAAAGCTGACCTCATTTTTGCTTATCCGTGGTCCTGAACTTTGATGCCATGCACGTTTTGTTCCCATTGTTGGGTGGTTCAGCAGAAGAAGGTTACACTCTGTGATGGAAGGTGACCCACAGGGGCAAACTCATGTCTCCCTTCTTTTCCTTCCTTGTATATCATATCTACTTCTTTTTCACTCCTTAGCACAGAGGAAGGAAGGGAATCCCTCCCTGCACGCATGTTACTGTCAGTTGTCTCTCCTGGCATGCTGCAGAGACCACTGCTACTCCTCATGAGCTGTAAAGTGACTTTAGAACACCAGAAAAACACTTGCGTTTTCCTTAGCTAAGGGAAAATGCAGTTATCCAGATACTAAGCAGATTCCACTAGTTCCCCAAAAACCTCTGTTAGCCACTTCTCTAGACAATTTTACATACAGGTGAATGCCCAGTAGCTCAGCCACCTTGAAGACTGCCACCATGGAAGAATGAAGACATAATTCTGGTCTATCTTGGGTTTGTGGGCTAGGTCAGTTGGGTCTTAGAATGAAACTGGCAGCAGAAGTCAACTTGGGCAATAGTTGAGGATAGTTCAATAAGGTACTTGATAGACAGGTGACAGCATGGTGTAGGAAAGCCATAAGCAATAGTGCAGAACCCAAGGTTAGTAACATGGGGCAAAGTTACCATCCCAAGGCCTAAAGGACTGAAGTATGGGGGAGGGAAGGAGCTCTGGACAAGCCAGCGGAGGGAAATCATGACATTCCGTTGAGGAGCTCAGCTAGAATGTAGCAACCTCACAGTGAGGAAGCCCCAAGAATGAATGCCAGGGTCTCGCTCTCCTCTAGGAGCTCCTGTAGTGCCTCCCTATGGCCAAGGTTAACTGGAGTCAGAAGACACGGGAGCCCAGGGATGCAGTTCATCTCCTCAGCCTTGCAGCAATGGGCAGGCTGGAGAAGAGAGGAGGGTGGCCCAGCAGAGGCACAGAGAAGACATGCAGCCCCATGAGGCTGTAGCATTTGGGGTCAAGGGAGATGAGCCCGGGAGCCTGGAAGAGAGCCTAGGTCCACTCTCGCCAGCCCGTTCCCACCCTGCCTTCCTCCTGTGCTGACTTGAATCTAGCTCCACCAGGCTCATGCAGACCTAAGACCTGGTTGGCCTCAGCTCACACCATTCTTTCTGTGCCTCACTGCTTTATACACGAGGTGAGCACTCACTTCTTTCCAGGAGCTTCTGTAACACAGAGAGAGTAGTGGCTGGCACGTGTCAAAAAGCATTTCCAGAGCCCAAACTACCAATGCAGGACTCTGATTCCCTGCCTCTTTGTACTTTTTTCTTTTTTTATATTTTCTCTCTCCTCTCCTTGCCCTTTGTTCTCTATTTCTAAGCCTTCCTGATTGGTGTGGTTTAATTACCAGTCTGCCCTTGCCTCCTTGAAGTTATCAGGAATGTCTCTGAGACATTCACTGCTGACTCAAACCCATAAGCGAAATTCAGGAGTATATGCTCTGAGGATCTGAGTCCCTTAAGTAACAGCCTCCTTCTGTTTCATGTCTAGTTAATTTGTTTAAATCCAAGACAAAAGGAGTTAGGGTGGGGGGTTAAGGTCATAGAAGGAAGATCGGATGCATGACATCACCACAGATTTGCATTCCTCTGGAGCTGTGGGTAATTAGCAGATCTTCCTATCAAGGCAAAAGAGGATTACTGCTCAGCTTCATTTATGAGAATAAGGAAGTAGGTTTCTCAGAGGAGGTTGTGGTTGAGTGAATCTGGGGTACAATCACAAACCCCAATGTGTCATCTCATCTCTGGAGGCTTCCATTATTCAAGTCCCTTCCTATTGCTTTGTTTTTCCACAAAAGGCTCTGGTGCACTAGAAAAGCAGTCTATTTCAGAATCAGCATGGTGTAGGGGCCGCTTTATAAATTACTACCTCATGGGGACTTGCTCTAGGTGTGTTTTGCTTTCAGAAATTCTCATTAGGCAGGAGAGTGTAGAGGGATCACCACAGTTCTCTGTCCCCAGGTGGTGTTTTTTGTAAGCTTGGGGAAAAATTGCCACCTATCTATACTTTTTCTCTTGACTTTTTATTTTTGCCAGGTTCCTTCTCCTTCGTTTCTTTTGGTTTTGGCTGGACGCTGCTAACCTTTTTATTTAGGAATCTTTTCAGTATTGCTTTCAAGGCTCAGGAAGTTCAGTATAGCTGAGACTTTATTCCCCCAGGTCTTGGGTATTTTCTTACCCACTCATTTAATATCTTCCCCTTTCCCTATCCAGCAATTAATTTTTAAAAATCAAAGTCTATAAAAGTCAGAGATTCAGGGCAGGGTCAGTCCTGGCCAACCTGAAAAGAACAAGTTTTTTGGTGGAAGTCCTCTCCCAATTCCAATTTCCTTTATTGTGCCTTTCTTTCCTTCTCACCCCCTCAAGTTCTATGGCGATATCAGATATTCCCACTGTGCTCTCAAGCTTCCCAGAACTGACTGGGTGGATGCCCTAATGCCATCTGTGTGCCCTGAGACCTTCCTTTCTAGGCCCTCATCTTTCACAAAAGGGAATTTGCTTTTCATTCTGCACACAGCTGGAAGACGAGTAGATGACTCCTTCCAGGGAACATATTTGCATATATAATAGGATACATGTGCACATATTATATGTATCATGTTATATATATCTCATATATTTATATATGTATTTAAGAATGTCTTCTGGAGATAATACTATAATCAAAAGAGAATTCTGTTGTCTCATACTGGGTACCGCAATGGGCAACCAAGAGAGATGTGTGGGGTCAGATGAGTCCCCTTAAAATTGTCCCATGTGCTGTGGCTGCTGTTTTGTCTGTTCCTATGACTGAGTCTGAAATGGAAATATTCTCTGGCACAGTAGTTCTGACCCTTGGCTGCATATTGGAGTCATCTGAGCAGCTTTAAACATACTGATGGCTAGGTCTGGACCACAGAGACTATGATGAAGTTGGTCCATCTGGGGTGTGGCCTGAGCATTGAGATTTTTTGAAACTCTCCAAGTGATTCCACTATGTGACAAAGATTGAAAAACCCTGCCTTGACAATTGGCTCTGAGGGGACAGACTTTTACTGACAAGGGCACAATGGGGCACAATCACCAGGCTGTAAGAGGCTGGAAAGATATCAAAGATTTCAAAGATATAAAAGATGAAAGGTTTACATTATTTTTCTTTGCACATCTTCTGAGAGTAGGATTTTGTGCTCAGCATCGAAGAATAAAAGAAGCACAATTCCACCATCCCAGTTAATAAATGCGAATTGTTGGGAACACCTTAGCTTGCATTTCAGAAAATGCTATTAATCACTAAGTGGGTTAGATAACCATAGTCTTAAGACCTCGTGGAGGTAAAGACAGATAGCTATACAGTTAATAATCACCCAAGACTGTGTGACAAAGGGTATGTGGCACAGTTACAAATGAAATGTCATGGAAGTGGTTACTTATGATGGAGGAAGGTTTCTTGGATGAGGTGGCTTTTGAGTTGCACCTTGAAGAACTGTTGTACTTTGACAGTTGGAGAATTATAAGAGGCCTCCTAGGTTGACCAAAAGCAAGGAGCCTTCAGAGAGTAGGGACATTTGGAGCTCATGTTTGCTCTGGCACAAGCAGAAATAAGGAACAGTGTATGGGGATGGGAAGCTGGAAAAGTCAGTGGAGGATAGACGATAGGGACATCGAACTTGATGCGGTGAAGGTGGGTTTAAATCCACAGGCAACGTGGATCTAGCTATCTTTGTGAGTCCATAAGTGCCGAGATGAGATGGATATTTCTGGAGAATGACAACTTCAGGGTTGGTGTCAAAGAAAGGTGGAGATGAAGAAGCTGAAACCAAAGGGATGAGTAGGGAGTAAGGAGACAAGTGCCATCACTGGAACCAGAGAGGATGGGAACATTGCTAGGACAGTGACAAGGGGAATGGGAAAGAAGGGAGTGCTCATGTAGCAGATGCATTGCTGTGGCAGCACAGATAGAAACTGATCACACAGTGGATGGTTGTGGAAAGTAAGTTAGAAGGTAAATCAGCGGTGACCCTGCCGTCTGTACCCTGGGTGACTGAGCCTCCCGGAGTGCACAGCTTTTAAGTTGTAGGTGACTGGGGCTTTTCGAGCGTCCATGGGTTTCAGACAAGCATCATGAAACACGTCTGCTCCATTCATCACTATGTGTCTGGTCCATCACAGGCACATGTGTTTGTTAAAACAAATAAGTATTTGTAAAATAAATAAATGCAAGTCTCTGAGAAGGGAGTACATGAGACTGAACAAGATTTCTGAGGAGGAAGGTATGGTGTTTCATTTTTGCCCTGTTGAATTTGGATTCCAATAAGACAGCAGGTGGTTGGAATCGCAAATCTGAGATACAAGGGAAAGGCCAGGAGATTGTCCTCAAGGGGCTAAACATTTAACTAGAAATTCAGGATGTATGCATGAGCAAGTAGCTAAAGATAAAATTAGCATAGATAAAACTAATGTCAGAGGGTCATCCAGCCACTGTATGCTATAGGGGTTCAGAGGCAGAAACATCTGTGATATAGAAAGCTCTATCCCAGACTACTTCAAGAAGTAGATACTAAGGGAGGATTTTGAAGGATGAATGTGAAAACCTAGGAAGAAAGGGAAGAAATTCCAGGTTGAAGGAAGAATGTGAACAAAGATATAGGAACAGGAATACATAAGGGAGTTTCCTAGATTTTTCCCACTCATGAAAACCAGGAGCATCGGCTTTATCTGGGAGTTTGTCAGAAATGCAAAATCTCGGTCCCCACTTCAGAGCTCTGAACTAGAACCTACATTTGAATAAGATCTTTAGGAGATTTGCAAAAACTTTGAAGTTGGAGAAGTGCTGGCCTAGAAGATCACATTAGCTATAGTGAAAGATTTGTGTCACAGAGTACGTTATGCAGGGGAAGGTAGTGGGGACAGGTGAATGGGAAAAGGGTCAATGCCATATACTGTGGCATTACTCCATCAGAGTATATACTGTATCAGAGGATATTATGCCATATACTCTTTTAGAAAGATCATTTTGGTAGAAGCGTAGGAGAATCCGAAGGCCCTTATAGGCTAAAAGAAACCCATTTGACCAACCAGTTGGGCAAGGGAAGTTAGAAATCAGGACGACGTCTAATTCTAGGCTATGTTTTATGATGCTGTAATGCTCTTCATGGCACTTGGCAATGACTGGTGTCAGATGAACAGCTGCGTAGAACCTCATCGGCCCAGGCAGTAATGGGAGATAGATGCCGTCCTCATGCTTTTTGTAACACCTGCCTCTTGCACATCGGGTACCCACCCTCTTTTGTGAACAACTGAACCATTTAACGGACCTCTTCGGGTTTCACCCAAACTATCCCAAACATGGTTGCTATGCAAGTAAGTAGCTTGATTAAATGTTGAATATATATTTCCACTGCAGTTTTCTGTGTAGCTTTATTTTGACAAGAAGTCCTCATCCAAATCTCGACATTTGTGTTTGATAACGAGGTGCCTTTTCACCACTTTTGAATACATCATAGAGAGTAAAGAACATAAAAGGAAAGATCTTACTTTCCAATGGCCTCATTCATATTCCTAAATTATTAAAAAAATCATATTACATTATGTCAAGTCAATTTCTGTCTACAGGTGATTTAAAAAATACCACTGGATTCGTTTTTACCTCAAAGGAAAATCTAATTTTGTGTTTTAGTATGAAATTATTAGTCATGATATTTGGCTGGGTAACTTCTGAAGGGAAATTATGCTGACCAAAAAATCTGTCAAGTATGTCATACTTCATCAAAGCACATAGTCCTGAAAAGTTATATTTGAAAACTCAGGGAGCTTTCAGGACAATTGTTTCATTTCAATCATGTGTCCTACATGAAATTTCAGAAGCTCTGGCCTTTATCATTTAATTTATTGCCAATCAAAAATCAGCAGGACTCCCAAAAGACCATTCTGGGTATGGGAAGAACATGACCTGGATGGTTCAGAAGAACCATTCTGGGTATGGGCAGAACCATTCTGGGCATGGGAAGATCACTCTGGGTGTGGGAAGACCATTCTGGGTATGGGAAGACCATTCTGGGTATGGGCAGAAGCATTCTGGGTATGGGAAGACCATTCTGGGTGTGGGAAGATCACTTTGGGTGTGGGAAGACCATTCTGGGTAAGGGCAGAACCATTCTGGGTATGGGAAGACCATTCTGGGTATGGGAAGAAAAAGAGACCGTGATCAACACTGTGGTTCACAGAGCAGTGTTCAGGAACTCCTCGAATCGTGCCTCTGAAATGCTCAAATATAATGTGATCCCCCAGTTCCTTGAGCTCACCTACAATGAACAAAATGAAATGTAAGCATACTAGGTATTCAAGAGGAAAAAGGGAAAATTATACTCATGATGCTTCTTTCTGATCACCTCTGTTAGTACTATGCTATGGGTGCAAAAGCTGATGTGGAAAACAATGAACTAGATGAAAGTGTAGGATGCTGAGCAGTCAGAGACAAATCTTACAGTCATCTAAGTGTCAGTCTCTATTTCTTACTTGCCAGGCAAGCTCTCTTTGTTTTTGTTTTCATGCTTTTCATGCTCAGTCTCATCCGTCCTTCACTCTCCCGTCAAGACCTCCCTCTCTCTCCACAGTGTCCTACCTCCTATGGCAAAGTCTGACATGGTATTGCAGTGATTCTTATAAGAAGTGAAACTTCAGAACATCCGTCGGCATG
This sequence comes from Cheracebus regulus, assembly GCA_963574635.1. Classification (NCBI taxonomy): domain Eukaryota; kingdom Metazoa; phylum Chordata; class Mammalia; order Primates; family Pitheciidae; genus Cheracebus; species Cheracebus regulus. The sequence goes on from CAUYQU010012011.1 coordinate 11,763, forward strand.
AGTGGAACACTGTGAAGCAAGATGCTGGCTTCCAAGAGAGGAATCTTATATAGCGCAGCATCCAACATGTAATGAGATTAAGAACTCACACTCCCCCCCATCTTCAACAGTCTACAAATTCATAAATGCCTGTTATGGGTTGAATTGTGTTTCCCAAAATGATACCCAAAAGTCCTAATCCTAGGAACCTCAGTATGGAAGGTGGGAAATGATATCTTTGCAGAATGTAATTAGTTAAGATGGGCTCAGACCAGAGTAAAGTGGGATCTTAACACAATATGACTGTGTCCTTATCAGAGAAGAGCACAGACACGCATATGCAGGGAAATGCCACGTGATGAGGAAGGCAGAGGCTGAAGTGCTGCAGCGGCAAGCCAATGATTGCCTGGGGTTGTTAGAGAAGGCTTGAAATAGACTCTCCCCTAGATCCTTCAGAGGGCGCATGCTTCTGCCAATACCTTGATTTCAGACTTCTAGCCTTCAAAACTGAGTCAATACATTTCTGTTGTGTTAAGCCACCCAGTTTGTGGTACTTTGTTGTAGCAATACTAGGAAGATACAATGCTCTTTGGCAAAAATAATAATACCAACAATAACAACAATCTGTCACATATGTCCTGGAGCCAGCCCTGACAGGTGGCTGTTCTCAAGAGAGCTGAATCGTTTTCCTAGACTGTACCTCTTGATTCCCAGAGCTAGGTCTGTCTGAACCTCCAGCAAACTTAGACCCACGTGTTTCTCATTAAGCATGTAGATGGCACTATGCCCCTTTTAGAGAAGGATCATAACTCTGCAATGGGCATGTTCTTTCAAGGTGCGGAGCTGAGGAGCCCTAAATAAAAGTAGATGAACAGGACATTCTCTGCCATGCACTAGTGACATTTTTGTAAATTAAATCATATTTTAAGTACTCAGAGGGCGCTTGCTATTTAAATTAAATTCTTTTGCAAAGCAAGTATGACTTGTTCTTTTTTCCCACAAAATTAGATTTTTGGATCTTAGTTTTCATAAAGTAGGGAGCACAGGCCTGTATTAGATACTATTACAGGGCAAAAAATATATATATTTATATATTTGCTTATATAGTTAATAGATTTGCTTTATAAATGTAATGATACTAGTGGTAATTTGAGAATATTTTATTTTCATATACTAGTCCCACTTGACTGCTAGGAGCCCATATTTTTCCAAAAAAGGAAATTTCTTGGAATGTTCTCAGAGCTTAGGATAAAATGGGAACAAATTTAATTCAACAAAGAGAAAAGCTAAAGCAGAGAAATTTACAGTTAATTCATGGATTAATCCAGAATACATTGAATAAGTACCATGGGCTTCCACTACATAGAAGCTTTTCAAAGCATTATTCCTATCCTTATAGAGATATAGTTGCCTATTAGTGACAGAGCTCATTGATAAGAAAGGGTTAAGTAACAGTTGCAGACAGTGTCAGTGGCTGAATACTAAAAATAGTGTGCAAACAATAAATGCTCTGTGTTAGCAGGGGCTTAAGCCATTCCTGGGAAGGGATTCAGTCTGTCGCTCTGATATTCTCTGCAGACATGTCTTGACTCATTTTGGGGCAATGACCGTCACGAAGAGTATAATTATCAGAGGCATGAAGCTTCGGGATGCTTTTGTGTGCACGAATGGGCAAACGAGCATTCATGAGTGCGGCAGACTTTCAAATTTCCAGATTCTGGAAAAAGAAAAGTCTGTGAATTGAAAACCATCCCGTCTGTGAGTTTTATTTCAAGCTCATGTGGGAGACTGCTTCCCTGGTTCTGAGGGGCTTTTACTTCCAAATTCATTGTTAATTCAAACCTGAATGTTCACATTCTCCCCTTAACAAAACATTCTCTACATTTTCCAGGGTTCACACAGGGCAGGGCCTAGGGGGCATGGGAAGCATTTGCTTATGTGATAAATAAAATATCAAAAATTTCCATAAAGATCAATATTGTTGATTTTTTTTCTTTTTGCCTCTGAGCCCATTTTAGTCCTGGGATCACAAGTTATTGGTTGTGAGAACACCATTAATAAATATTAGCCGTGTGTTTAAAACAACCTTAATTTTTTTCTGAGTATGATAAGTTTTTAGTTAAAATAATAATAATAGGTCGGGAGTGGTGGCTCATACCTGTAATCCCAAAACCCTGGGAGGCCGAAATGGGAGGATCGCTTGAGCCCAGGAGTTCGAGACTAGCCTGGGCAACATAGCAAGACCTGGTCTCTACAAAAAATACAAAAATTAGCAAGGCCTGATGGCACGTGTCTGTATTCCCAGGTACTCAGGAGGCGGAGGTGGGAGGATCACTTGACCCTGGGGAAGTTGAGGCAACAGAGCTGTGATTGCACCACTGCACTCCAGACTGGGCCACACAGCAAGACCCTGTCTCAAAAAAAGTAAATAATAATAATATGTTTTACTTAAAAACAAGATCTCAAAGTTTATTCTTTCCCTTATTCTTCAACAAATACATTTCCCATGCCTCTGTTGTGTCCTGAGCCCCTTCTAACACATGTGAGACCACTTTATAGGCCTTAATAATCCTAGCCTTAATTTTCTATTTTCCCTATTTCATGCTCTTCTACTTTCATTTTCTTATTCCCAGTTTTAGTCATGGAGGGTACTGACGTGAAATCAACAACATGAGTCTATGCACTCAGTTCTTCATATCTCCCTGTATCTGGATTACCCTACTCAGTAAGCTAAAAAATCTTGTGCTGATTCAGAGTGAAAGGAGGGATCAGCCCCACGAAATGAGAGGCCGTGTGCTTTTGTGCAGAGGCAGAGGCTGTAGGCTTCATTAGAGACAGCTGTGAAGGAACCCACGTAGCCCATGTCACTTAGGACACAGCAGGCTCTCCTGGCAAAAGGAAAGCCATTTATAGTTCAGGGTTTCTCCTGGTGGGTTAAATACCGTAAATCCTTATGAGTAATGTAAGTCATAGAATCAATAAAAGCCAAAATGACCTTCACTCGGCCTGCCCTCGAAGTGGATGATCCTGGAGTGGCAGACACCTCGTTGCTACACAGGGGAAATGTAATCTGGCAAAAATGACAAGGATCACTTCTGTGTTACTTTATTCTCCGTCTTTCTCACCTTTAATCAGTTCTGGCAGGGCATGAGGTTGTCAGATATGTTTTCAAGTTTAATTTTTAAAAACCTCATACTTCAGGGTGACATTGGTCATCCAGTGAATTAGGAAATCCCTCAAATCTCTTTTGGGGGATTGGCAGGCAAAATCAACTGCAACCCTGGACAGTTGCTCTTTGAGGTATTGAACAGGGAGCTGGCAAAATAGTCTAGGACTGAGGACAGGAGGGAGAAGCACAAGGGACTCCAAGGTGCAGGAGGCGACCCCCTGATAAAGAGTTCCAGAGAAGAAGAAAGCGCACCAGGGAGTGAGAGATGCAGAAAGAACATCCCTGTGTGACTCCAGTTCTCAGCTTTGTGCCTGTGTAGTTTTCCGGGGCTGCCATGAAAGTCCCACAACAGGGTGACTTAACACAACAGAAATGTGTTCTCTCACACTTCTGGACGCCTGGAGTCTGATGGTATTGGCCAGGTTGTTTCCTTCAGGTTATTTAGAGGGAGGGTCTGTGCACTCCTAACATCTGGTGGCTCCTGGCAGTCCTGGGCATCCTTTGACTTAGGGCTGCAGCACTGCTATCTGTGCCTCTGTCTTTACATGGTGTTTTTTTCTCTGTGTGAGCCTCTCCTGAGTCTCCATGTCTAAATTCCCTTCTTATTAGGAAGTCAGTCATTGGATTCAGGATTGATTCTATTCCTATGTGACCTCATCTTCACTTGGTTACATCTGCAAAGATCTTATTATCAATTAAGTTCTCACTAGTAGGTAGTGGAAGTTAGGACTTCGTATCTCTTTTTTGGGGATGCAATTAACCCACAGTAGTGCTTTCTACTAAATAACCAAAAAGTATACTTTCAGCTACTGGAATGAAACAAATACTAGTTCCTCAAAGTCCTTTTTCATAGTTGAGGGCAGTGTCTACCAGATTTGAGTGAGAAGAAGCACCTGGGATGTTCATTGTAAACAGCAAATTTTGATGCAGAATGTCTGTAGTGGGACCCATGGTCTGCATTTTAACAGTATTTCAGTGATTCTGATGCAGTGATATGGGACCCTCATTTGAGAAACACTGTTTTATGGTACACCTTTAACTCTCCCCAAATTATCAGTGTCTCGTTACTAATTCCCAGATCTTTTATTTTCTTTTGGAGACGGAGTCTTGCTCTCTTGCCCAGGCTAGAGTACAGTGGCACAGTCTCGGCTCACTGCAAACCTCTGCCTCCTGGGTTCAAGTGATTCTCCTGCCTCAGTCTCCTGAGTGGCTGAGATCACAGATGCGTGCCATCACACCCGGCTAATTTTTTGTATTTTTAGTAGAGACGAGGTTTCATCATGTTGGACAGGCTGGTCTTGAACTCCTGACCTTGTGATCCGCCTGCCTTGACCTCTCAAAGTGCTGGGATTACAGGTGTGAGCCACTGCTCCCGGCCATTCCCAGATATTTTCTACATTAGATAACTATATTTACCCTTGACTCAGTTTTATAATGTGATGTCTAAAATGATTTCTATTGTCAGTCCTAATGCATTATTAATATCACTCATTAATTGCTGGTCTGTGAACTGAGACCTTACTCAGGGAAATCACATGTCACTGTAATCCTTATCCATTTTCCAAATTGCTTTGAGATTTATTCAAGTTATAAGATATTTTCATTTGAATTTTTAAAAATGAGCTGCTATTTTGTTTGAAAATATCAGACTGAATCCAATAAAAATTTAAGATTCATCTTGAGGTTATATTCTTTAGCATAGTAACAAACTTTAACATGATATTTAGAGCAACATTAGGGAACAAGCTAAGATACAAAAGGAAACTACTGCTAGCCTGAGCTGAGAAGGAGACTTCAGATACGTTTTTTCATCTACCAATGAAGTTAACTATAGAACCTGTTAGTATAGAAGGGCCTAGGAGAGAGTCAATATGCAACAAATATTAGCTATTAGCTATTATTTTATTTTGTCATTAAATAATGACAACCCATGCATTTGGAAAGGATTTTCCCCTATTTTACAAATTAATACATAAGAAGCAAAAGGGAACAATAGAAGATATGCCAGTGTTACCTTTTTTCCTAGTGTCTTCCAGATGTTTATGAATAATGAGGCCAGAGATACTAAAGACTATTTGAAGTACTAAATACTTTAAATAGAATTTAGTAATGTTAGCAAGGGGTGTATATTAAAACCTTTTATACAGACATGTATTAAATGTTCCTGTGTAGCAAATATTTGCACACTGGATAATCCTTTTCTCGTTTTTCATTGTGAACAAAAAGAAACCAGAGCGTTCCTTGTCTCCCTTTATTAAACTGTTAATATTTGTAATTGAAACTTAAGAATCATATACAGTGGTTCCATTTAAGTACCATGACACTACTTAAAGTCTTATTTACATTGAACCTTCTTTGGCTTTATATACATAGTGATCTATATAAGTTACATATTATAGATACACATGTATCTATCACAGTATATACATGCCTTGGGAGGTGTTCAGGATGAACATAATTTTATAGCCTTTAAAGAAGAAGGATCTCCCCAAGGTCAAATAATTGTGTGATGCCTCTAGAATTTTGGTCTTTTAATTTGCACAAACAGAGCTGTGGGAGTGGAATGATCTCAGTGGAGCTCCATGGTTTTCCTTTGGGTTTTTATTTTTTAATTTTGAATTTCTTGGTGATTGGTAGATATATTTTTTCTTAATTTTTTTGTATATTGTTTGGAGGAGTTGCATAGCTCACAAGCAACAACCATACTTAGTGGTGGATGCTTTTCCAGTAATGTGTGACTACTACACAAATAAAATAACTTTCCCCAAATCCCTGCCCTACCATTACCATGAGTTTTAAGTTTCTCCCAGTTGCCATTTACCGTTCTTTACCTTTATGATACCTATAAGCAACTGAGTGAGTACCATTTTATGGAGAAATGAGAATTTTTCTCATGGTTTATATCTTTTAGCAAACTTAGAAATTATGCAGGTTGCAAACTTAAAAACTGTGCAGATTTTAGTTTCCATAGATCATATTTCTTAGAAAATTTAGAGCAAAAGTACTACTGTTTCACTGCACTTCAGCTCACTTTTATTTTACTGCTTTGACCTACAAAAAGCATCCCTCTTCTGCCCTTTTGATCTTTTCATGCATTTCTGTTCTCAGAGTTCCAATATAACAGTGACCCTAAGTTGCAAAATATTCACATTCAACTTATTTTCTCTTTAGCACTAAATTTCCTGAGGCTGTATCCCTGACTATCACAGGCCCCCAGTGAGTAGTCAAAGAGAGAAGTTACATCATGTAACTTATGAATGACAGTGAGTAGTTAGAAAGGGAGTGATTGGGAAAGAAAACTCCTAATATAGGCCGGGAGCGGTGGCTCACGCCTGTAATTCCAGCACTTCGGGAGGCTGAGGTGGGCAAATTGCTGAGCTCAGGAGTTCAAGACCAGCCTAGACAACAAGGTGAAACTGTCTCTACAAAAAATACAAGAATTAGCTGGGTGTGGTGGCACATGCCTGTAGTCTTAGCTGCCTGGGGGACTGAGGTCAGAGCATTGCTTAAGCCCAGGAGTCTGAGGTTGCACTGAGCCATGTTTGCACCACTGCACTCCAGCATAGGTGACAGAGCAAGAGCCTGTCTCTTAAACAAACAAACAACTCCTAAAATAATACTCCTTCACACTGCACCCATGGTAATAGCCTTTAACTAACTGATTCAAGATTTACCTGCCTAGGTCAATGGCTAGAGCACAATGCCTCATTCCAGACAGAGATCACGGCCTCACTCCCTTCCCCAGCTATTAGCAATGGCAAGATAGGAAGCTGACCAACTTGATATTACGGCCATTTCCAAAACATTAGCCATTCTTACCATGACTCAGTCCCTAATTCAGCCTCAAATATGTGACAGAACCAATTCCTGGCTGTGGGCTCTCCTCAAGGCATTTTACAAGGGTTTACTACAGACTTCTAAAATGGATGAAATTTCTTCTGGCCACTCTGACTCCATTTCCTCATCTGTAAAATTCAAGATTGTTATCTGGATTAAATGAATGAATATATTCATTCATGGCAGATGGCTAGGTCTCAGTAGAGGCCATCACTGGTATGGTTTCCTCAGAGCACAGTTGCCCTCGATAGAGTTCACTGATGTCATGATGGAGCACTTGGGAAAAATGGACCATGACTGGTCAGAAAACCTCAGGACCAAGAATTGCCAAATTACTGAATCTGGTAGATTAAGTCTCTACAAAAGTGGAGTGAATTCAAGGATGTCACTTGGGGTAGAGGGAGGCAGGCAGAATTTAGCAGCCAGGAGTTTCTGCTCTCTGCAGAGATGGTGCTAGCCAGCAGGATCGGTCACCTCTGCTCCTGGAGCAGTGGGTTCTCTATCCTCGTTTGCCTTGTTGCCTTGGGTGCTGCTCATGGGTTCCCCCAAACTCTCTGGTGTCAGCCACACCCAGAAGCAGATTAGGAATCTCTGGAATTAGTAATCCCTGGAGATTACTAGGAATTGACTAATTAACAATCCCTGGAAGAAGCTGTGATTATCTGTCACATCTGTGACCCAAAAGTGAGCATTTACCATCTAAGGGTGATTTCTGTTTTTTAAAATGATCATTGCTAAGGAAGAACCTCAATCACAATGCTCATGAAAAGAAATCCACTGCAATGCAGAGACAACATGTAAACAAGGGAAAGGACGCAGCAGCAATGTCTGTGGCAGAAAGTCTTCATGCGCTCGAGTCACCTTTGTCCAAACTTACCACGTGCCATTGAAGGTCACGGAATACCTCAGGTGCTTCATGAGACAGACAACCTGGCAGATGGCACAGGCCTGAAGAGGTGGGAAAATGGATGCGAATCTTCCCAGGTGCCTCACTGTGCACTAGGCCCAGTTCTGAGGGCTTGCCATGTCTTCTCCCATTGGATATTATCATTTAAATGGAGATCTGATTAATTTGAAAAACACAGCGGAAACTACCTTTTTACGTATACCATGAATTACATCTGTAATCCCAGCACTTTGGGAGGCTGAGGCGGGTGGATCACCTGAGGTCAAGAGATCGAGACCATCCTGGCCAACATGATGAAACCCTGTCTCTACCTAAAATACAAAAATTAGCTGGGCATGGTGGTGCACGCCTGTAGTCCCAGCTGCTTGGGAGGCTGAGGCAGGAGAATCGCGTGAACCTGGGAGGTGGAGGTTGTGGTGAGCTGAGATTGCACCACCGCACTCCAGTCTGGGGGAAAGACGGAAACTCCACCTCAAAAAAAAAAAGTATGCCGTGAATTAAATGCACTATCTTCGTTACTAGCCCAGCCAGCTCCAAGTCCTGACTCTGCCCTCACACCTAACCAGGGTGTGAATTTAGATGAAACAAAATTTACGGTTTTATTTGACGATGGGCTTTTCCTCATCACATGTTATTTACAGCATCCTACAGATGAGAATGTTGAGGCTTCAATGTGAAGCTCCCAATATGAGTCAGAGCTGCCATGTGAACCCAGATCCAGGTCTTTTGAAGAGTTCTCTCTAAAGAGTTCTCATAAGAAATGAGGGCAAATGTGGTGCTTCAAAGGCTCAGGGGACGCTGAGGTTGGTGGCCATGGATTTGTCTCTGAACAGGGTGAAAGTAGAAGGAGGTGTAAAAATTCTTTCCTACTTGTGGTACTCCTTTCTAGTGGTAGGCATTTAACTCACCACTTATAAGGGTTTCTATAAGTCTTTATTTTACTGAGCCATCATAAAACAGATTCAGAAGAACCTCCTAGAAACATTAGCATTTGTGATCCCCAATATATTCATACTCTGGATTTATTTTATTTTTTAAATTCTTAAGAGAACGAACTTTTGGAATGCAGTAATAGTGTGAGTGATAAGTCTGCTTCACAAATGACTTTTTTCCTTCTGTAAACATAAATTCAATGATTTTGCATTTTGATTACTTTCCCTAAAACATGCTCTGCTCACATTTCCTTTTTTTTTTTTTTCCTTTTTTTGTTTGTTTGTTACAGGGAAAGTACATATTAGATATTCCATGACCTCTCTTTCATGGAAGTTCATTATATTGAGCACTAACCCTTCATTCATATTTCTGAAAGGTTCTCCATCCTGGGAAGAGCAACAAATTAAAAAACCGCTATCGACGTGCAGATATTTTACAGCGCAATCCAGTGAGACTCTGCAATTTTCATACTGAGAAGTAAAATATGACCTAGACAAGACCCAGACACAGGCTCATGAGAAAGACTATGGGGCTTTAAAATTATTGCCTTGATCATGGAAAGAAACACGAGGAATCACTGGCATCCACAACTCAGGATGGTCTTTGGGGGCAATCAGTGTTGGGGGGAATCAAAGAACATCTGGAAATCAGCATATTTTGAGCTAGTTCACACCCTGCTTGGTTCATATTTCAACAGATCTATGTAGTAAGGCAGTTATACTGCCCTGAGAAAAGCAGCCTGGTTTTATCCTTTGGGATTAAACCATTTCAGCAAAGCTAGCAGGAGAACAACAGGAGGTAACCCCCCTCACTGGACTCTGCATGTTACACCTGCGGCTCTGGTGTGTCATGGCTCATTTTAACCTGCCTCAACATTTTCCCAGCATCTACCAGCAAAATATTTAGGAGGCATTTTACTCACAAAAAGGAGTATCTAATTTACATAAGAAAATGTCTAACTAACAATTCCTGGGCCTCTGACCAAGTAAAGATGGACACATCTCTCTCTGACTCTCCTCTCTGCACCCTTTATGCTGCAGATGACCAAACAAGAATGAAGAAAAAAACCCACCACAGTGAAGAGAGCAGGATCTTTCCATAAGATGGAAAGAGAACGACGAGGGAATTTAACAGATGTTGCTGATTTTGGCACGGATGTTTTCCCTCAAGTTCAGATAATAACTCTGGAGTCTCTATGAGATAGTTGATTCCCAAAGGGTCTTTATTTCAGAAACATTCAGTTTAAATCCACACACTTACAAAACAACAGATAGCTTGCAAAGTGTCTTAGTTTTTGTCTCACAAGAACTCAAGAATCCATCCCACTGTTAGATCCCAGTTCTTTCAGGACTGTATATTCTAAAATAAGGTTTAAGGGACATTTTATGTCAACTATTTATCCTATTAGATGTCAAACTTAAAAGACTGTAAATTTGCCTCTGAAGTGTCCCAGATTGTCTAACACATTCTGTGTGTTATTCACCAAGGTCTCTAGACCTTTTTGAATATGTTTGTGATTGTAGCTGATACTACTTCTTGGTAGGGATTATACATCAAGGTGTACCACCCAGTGTGGCTTGGAGACTCCTGAAAAAAGACCCCAGGAGGATACATGGTTTACTTTGTCCATTTCCTATAAGCGTTTATGGACATTCAGCATATCCTACCAACCTTAATTTGAACGGCTTTTTTCCTGCTTTTGTATGATAGTATCCTCTCTGTCACTTTATCTCCACAGGGACTTCTTTCTGATCCTGCTTTCTTCCCTTTATAGCATTGTCCTCCAGAGACAGAACCACCATGGTTTTGGTAAGGATAAGACAACTCACTCTCAAGTACCTTCTAGATTATGCTTAGCAGTAACCCTTTGGGCCACAGCACACTCCTAAGTGGAGAGTCATGGACCAAGCCCATGAATAATAACTGCATATACTCATACCTTTGAAGAGTTAGGTATAGTCACAGTATTAATAAACAGTTACATTTGCATGGTGCCTCATAGTTTGACTGCCTTCACATACCTTTAATCATGCAATCACCATCCATTAGATATAAATTAGGTATAAATATTCATAATACTCTTTTCATAGATGAAGACTTTGGGGCTTAGGGAGGGGAAATAAAGGGCAGAGCTTAAAGCTCTGGAACCATAATTTGAAGGGCACTGTTTTTGAATCTAGGACAGTGGTCCTCCATCTTTCTTTCACACTAGAATTTCACGGCATGCTTTAAACATTTATACTGATACCTGTACTCTATTGTAGAAAGATTTGGTTATTGTAGGGAAGAGTCGGGGGCACAGGTATTTCCCAATGTTCCCCAGGTGGCTGTAATGTACGGCTGAAGTTGAAAGTCATTGTTTTAAGGCAGGGGCCAGCAAACAATGGTCTCCAGTTGCCTACTGCTTTGTAATTAAACACTAGTGAAGCACAGCCATGCTCATAGGTCTGGAGTCAGAGGATCTGAACTTGAATCCTACCTCTGCTACTTAGCTGTGCAATCGCAGGGAAACATACTTAGCTTCCATGGACTTCAGTTTTCTGATGAGTAAGACAGAGAGAATGCCCCACTCTTAGGGTTATTGCAGGGATTAAGAAAGATGAGTCGACGTGCGTTGCAAACTGCACAATGTCTTACACATTTCATTTATTACTTTGGCCACAAGTTCTCAGGAAAATATATGAAGTGTAACTAAAGGACAATGCATTGTTGCACTGATTTCCCTTTGGGATTCACTAGGAAGGGATAGGAACTGTACACCCTCTAAAATTGGGTTTATCTTGGTTTGACAAGGGGGAAAAACACAAACCTTCTTAAGCTGCTGTTTTCATGACTCACTGGAATCCCAGGATTAGCACAGAAAGCCTGCACACTCAGATGCTGACCATAGGATGCTATATAGCACTGGCCATTAGTGAGATTTATGGCCATGGCCGCATCAAATGCATAATCTGGAAAAGGGCAAAATAGGAGTCAAGAAACTATCTTTACCTAAAACTTCAAAGTTAGAAATGAAGTGGAAGAAATTTATAGTAAAAATTAAGGGAGGCCCTGAGTATTTTACAGTTAACTTGTGGCTCACAAGACTTCCTGGCTCAGTGCTGTATTAAGAGGGTAATGTATACCAATATTAATTCACAAAACAGATGAAGACCCTGGAATCCTTTCCCGTCCCTGATGCACAGACCAATTTCATCTCTAAATCCCTCATCTATCGCCCCTGGGAAAATCTTGTCATGTACAGAATCCTTGCAATGATTTCCAGAAACTTTATGTAAACATACAGAGAAAAGAAAATGTTAACCTCTCTCATAACTCACAGGCAGTGGCCAAAGAGAAAAGTGTCTTTCTTGTAAACAGAGATCTTCACATCTGTTACTTCTCTTGCAATCTCCTGACATCAGATTTGCTCATAGCAAAACTCATTACTGGTCAATTCACTCAAAACCACCAAACTGATTTTGTTTATGAAAAATTCCAGAACATTACAAAGAAACAGAAAACTTTTAGAAAAAAATAATCTCCTTCTTGCAACAATTTGACACAAGGGCATCATGATTTCTATGAAGCTATCATAAGTTTTTAAGTCACATGTTTCGAGTTCTGCTCAGAAGGCAGAGTAGCTGCATTTTGGTACCTCCATGCCAGAGACCAACAGCTGAGCCAGCCCCACACCAGAAAGAAAAAACTGACAACAAAAACTATGTACAGAGAGATTAGGCAAAGTCTTCACATTTTCCATTTTGATAAAAACTTGCAAAATGGAACAGCAAGAATATAATTTGAACAATCTGTGAGACCCAAGACTGCTGGTATCTTTTTCTTTTTCTTTTTTTTTTAAGTTATACTTTAAGTTCTGGGGTACATGTGCAGATCATGCAGGACTGTTACAGAGGTATACACATGCCATGGTAGTTTGCTGCATCCATCGCCCTGTCATCTACATTAGGTATTTCTCCTAATATCACCCCTCCCCAATCTCCCCATTCCCTGCTATCCCTCCACGAGCTCTCCCAAATCCCAACAGGCCCCAGTGTGAGATGTTCCCCTCCCTGTGTCCATGTGTTCTTACTGTTCAACACCCACTTATGAGTGAGAACATGCAGTGTTTGGTTTTCTGTTCTTGTGTCAGTTTGCTGAGAATGATGGTTTCCAGTTTCATCCATGTCCCTGAAAAGGACATGAACTCATCCTTTTTTATGGCTGCATAGTATTCCATGGTGTACATGTGCCACATTTTCTTTATCCAGTCTATCACTGATGGGCATTTGGGTTGGTTCCAAGTCTTTGTTATTGTAAACAGTGCTGCAATGAACATATATGTGCATGTGTCTTTATAATAAAATGATTTATAATCCTTTGGGTATATACCCAGTAATGGGATTGCTAGGTCAAATGGTATTTCTATTTCTAGATCCTTGAGGAAGCTTTTATTCCCCCTACTTGGAACTTCCACAATTTTCGCCATGCAGATCTACAAGCACTATTTGAATAAGATGAGGTGATAGCTAATTACTACAGTTCAGCTTCCAGCTGTCGTCCATGGGCCTTGTTAAACCCCACAATGACCAACTTTTTGGCCTCATAAACACTTACTGGAAGAAACCAAAGCCAAACTAGGACGAGAGAAGGGAACCAAAAGAATTATAAAACAAAAAATTAACTTTTTAAATATCAGATCATACTCAAAGGAACGTCCAGTTTCTAGAACCTGTTTGGGGAGATTCTTTTGGTCTACCCTTATCCATCTCTCCTTCTTTAATTCCTGTTGCACAAAGCATTACTGCCTCATAGTTTGCAATGACTGATTCTCAGATAGAGAGCAGGGATAGAATCTTACATGGCTCTAGATTTCTCCAGAGCTCATTGATGAGAAGAAAAAAAAAAAAAGAGAGAGAGAGAGAGAAGAGCACATGCTTTTAGGTTAGAAACTGTTTGATATAATCCAAAGTTGGCTTAATATCTGTATTCCAAGTGTTTAAAACTTTCCCTGAGGAAGAAATCTCGAAAAAGCCTGGTGATCAAATTAATTTACCTTTTACTTTTTCTAAGTAGTTATCCTTGCTTTTCATCTTGCCTAAAAATCTTTGTGTTCCCAGGTTTAACTCAGGATTTTCATATTAGGATCCTTTCTAATAGTATTTGGAAATGCATGAACTTATGAAAGGAACATTTTAGGTGGACAATCAAGCAACAATTCCAATAACTTGACAGACAAATGCTGCTGTCCACAGACAAAGATGAACCTCCCTTTTTTTCTTATCTATGCCTACAATGCAGATAGATCAGTTCTGGGCCCTCTGCCTGGCTCCATGTAACTGCACAGCTCCTGAAAATCTGCTTGGGATTAGGAGCATACACTGGGGTATGGAACCAAGTAAAACTATGGGCCCAGATGATCAGCAAACACTTAACTCTGGCCTCATTTAGGGGTTGCTCTAAACCAGGGATGGGAAAACTTCCTTTCTAAAAGGCTAGGTAGCATTATTTTAGGCTTTGCAGGCCATAGGGTCTCTATCACGACAACCAAGTGCTGCTATTGTACTGTCAGTACATTATTAGACAATATCTAAATGAATGAGCAGGGCTGTGTTCCAATAAAGCTTTATTTATTAAAATAGGTGGCTTGGCCCGTGGGTTATAGTTTGCTCATCGTTAAAAACAAACTTGTCTGACTAGCTGAGCCCAACTCATATAGCTTCTGGTTTACCTATTTTTTTAGTCCCCATCCTAGAAACCACTGCATACAGTTTCCTGAGTCTGCCAGTTAGAGTTGATGTAGAACCCCCAAATCAATCCAAAATGTGATATAAAAAGGAGGCAAATTTTATTAAATATTTGGAGGGAGGCCCAATTTCTGAGATCAGAGGAAGATACTAACCTGGTAGAACAGTTTTTTATGGCTACATCAATGTAACAATCAGCCTCTTAAGAAACCCACATAAAAGGACAAAAGACCAACCCAACAAACCCACCAGGTTTCATAACCAGAGCTTTTTGAAATAGGCTAAGGTCTTAAGAGCTATATACGTGAATGTGCAGTTTCTCCTCTGTACCCTTTTGAGATTACACAGGGAAAACATGGAGCACAGAGCTCATTGCATATCGACTATTATCATCCTCCTTTAACAGACAAGGAATTGAGCTGTGTTTCTCTTAGCATGATGTACCTATGAACGCTGCAGGCCTGGGGTGGGACCTGCGATTCTTCATTGTTAACAGGTGTCCAGGTGATGCCGATGCTATCAGTTTAAGAGTCGCATTTGATAAACAAGGACTTGGGGAAGTGGCCAGCAACCTTGGCTGCACGCTGGAAATGCCAGGGAAGCTTTCCAAATACAGATGCTGGGTCAGTCCCAGGCAAAATAGATCAACGTCTCTAAAGATGAGGCCCAGGCATCAGTATTTATTAATGTTCCCCAGGTAATTTTGATGTAATTGCTGAGTTAGCTGCTCAGAGAAATTAACTGACTCGCCCGAGGTCACTTGGCCCGTGGCCAAGCAGGGTCTTTAAACACGGTAAAAATTTTGCTGGCCCCATGATCTTTGAAAATGATCTTAAAAATTATTACTAGGCAGGCATAACACAGGCAAGGATTGTATTGTTTCCAGAAGAATTGCTAATGTGAGAGAAAAAAGAGGAAAGGTGGGATTAAATTTATTCAGGGAGCTACTAATTCTGATCGGGGTAACACAGAGAAAGCAGGCAGCACAGCTGGTCTGTCCCAGTGTGAAATTCCCTTTCAAGAATCGTTCTTTCTTCATGAAAGCAACGTGCTAGGAGCCTCTTGGAAGGCATATTCAAGTCCAGCAATGCGCAGTACCTTCAGCTCCTTTGATGACTCACCACATGATGAAACTTTAGAGGTTGAGTGATCATATTTGACTTCCTTTCTGCCTCTTGGGAGGTTCAAAAAGTCATATTTATGGGAATGGGCAAAGTTTCTGACCCAGAGATTTTTTTTTTTTTTTTTTTTTTTTTGTCCCAAATAGGACCGAGGTAAGAGAAGAGGAGACAACATTGGGAAATTATTTGGACAACCCAAGACTTTATGAGTCTCCTAAATGCATCCAACCCCATGTTGTGAATGGAAGTCCATTTTCATCTGGAAACACATGAATTTCAATTATTTTTACACAATTGTTCATTCACAGTTTTCAAGATCAGATACATTTTCTCACTGTCTGCAGATCCTGTGGAGAATAAACCTCCCCCTGGGATGACGACCTTGGCTGTGTAATTTGGGACATGCTACCTCAAAAGGAAAATGAAAGCGTGATTCTCTCCTGAGGGAGGAATTGGACGTCTCCCAGACTAAGCAAATGGCAGCTGCAGACGGTACTGTGAGACGCAGATCCGCTGCTGGGAACGGCATCCTTCGAGGTAGAGGATGTGAGGGGCCCAGGGTGTGGTGAGCCCTGGGAACACTGTGAGCTCATGTGAAAATTCCTAACATTGAACATGCAGGGAGAACCCAGTGTTTTGCCAAATGTTTTCAGGAGCTTAAATTTTAAGCTGCACTTCTGTTCCTTTTGGATATTCTTAAGGAAATTTTAGTTTCTTTATTTTGTCCCTCTCTGGCTCCATTTTGGGCAAGAAAGAAATACAAATCATATCCTAAAAGATATTAACCAGCTCTTTCAAAAGGGAAATAAAGCTGAGAGCTCCAGTGTTGGTAGGAAGTATCTCAGCAACTCTATTTCAGCCCCCCAGGGTTCTTCCTGAGGAGCTCCAGAGTGTGATGAGGACCCACTGGTCAATGTTCAGAGGGGTTACAGCAAACACGCTCCACACTTGCACAGAAACTCACGATCCTCTCACTCAAAGGGACTGCAGAGCCTCTGCAGTTCACCTCTCGTTTTAACGATGAGCAAACCAAGGCTTAGTGACAGGAAGTGACTGTCCAAGGTCACACAGTGATGCAGGGGCTGCAGTGAGACTAGAGCCAGGGCTCCCCGCATCCCGGCCAGCACCCCCTCCCACTTCCCCAGTGGATGTGGAGCAACAGACTGGAATGAGCCCCCTTTCCCTTCCCTGAAATACTCAGTGCAGTGACTAACATAAGGCTCAGAAATATTTGTTTGTTTATAATGTATATACAATTGCTTCCTAGAAAGACCTCTAGGAGGCAGGGCCATGCTGCTGGCTGTTGATGGGGGTCTCTTCACGTCTGCTCCTGAGCAACGACATCAGACTGCAGCCAACAGGAGCGAGACCAATGACAGAGCAGCCAGAAAGCAAAGCTTGATCCAGTATCCCAAGAAGTCTTTATGTGGCTTTCCTCTCTTTCCACTGGAAACCTCGCTTTAGGGTGAATTCTTCCATGCATGAGCCACCAATTCATTTTACATGTCTAATTAAGAGTAGTCATTCTTCCAAGAAACACCCATTGGCATCGGGCATGAAAGATGGAAAAGGTAGGTTCATACTTTGCATGTGAGGCAGTATCTATGAGGATTGCAGGTGATGTTGTTAAAAACACAGATTTGCTGTCCCCGTCCCACCTTGGCTGACTTAGTGTGGCCCTGGGTTGGCCCTTGGGAATCAGTATTTTAGTAAGTTTCTCATGTAAATGATCCAAGTCCCACATATTCCGAATGCTGGACTAATGTGCAGAGGAATCCTTTGAGACCACAGCCACAGAGCCTTCTCTACTGCTGGCTTTGTAGGCTACCTCCAGGAAGCAGGGAAGATCACCCTTTCCTACTTTCTCTCCCAACAAAATCGGGGGGAAGGGTGAGGAAGCATGCTTGGTTGAAGAAGGCAGTTTTACCATCTCCAGGTGTGCAATGTGGCCCTGTTTCTTCTTCCAGGAAATCGCTCAGTTAAACTCCTGTCCTAAGAAAAGGAGGCACTGAAGCTATTTAAGGAAAGAGAAAAGTGGGTGAAACTATTTGCACTTAGATTCCATTTTATAAGAAGCGGTGACTTTTTTTTTTTCTGTTTATCATACTTCCTGTTAATAAAGTGAAAACACAAATACGAAAACCTCTCACAAAATACTCTGACCCACTCACTTTAGAATCTATATTTTCAGTCAGTGTGACTACCTCAGTGTTACTGTAACAGTGAAACTCTTGAAAAGGGGATCAAGGTCAGAGTAAAGCATCAGTTTCATGAGTAGACATTCCTCTAAGTGCTTGGCATTTTTAGCATGTTTTGCTTTCGTTTTTTTGCTCTGACTGCAGTAAATGAACCGTGATATGAAGACACCTTTTTTCTTGTGTTGTGGCCTAGAATTTCCTGAGACGCCACAGCTGTGAGGGAGCAAGGGGGACGTGGTGAGTGCAGAGGATAGAGAAAAGAAGAGCTGGGAAAGAGACGCAAAAGGCCCACAGACGGGAGAAGAGGAAAACATCTGTGATGAGATGCTCTGTAATTAATCAACTCCACGAAATTCCAGCAGTCTCCAAGCCCTGTCTGCCATGCAGTTTGCTGACACAGAGGGGAAAAAGTACACCCACCAATACTCAGCTAGTAAAACTGTTACAGCTATGTGAACGGTCGGGCTCCAGCAGAAGGCAGTGGTCCTGATTTTTAGATTTATGCATGAAATCATGCATGTGGAGAAAAGGTAACAAATTCCCCTCTCCATGCCTTGGAACATGGGAGTCCCAGAAATATCCTGAGAATATTTGCTATCTCATGTTGGTGCTGGTAGATGCTAAACTACCAACATATTTAGCTGTAAAAGTCCCTTGAGAACGTTACTGTTGATAAAATATCAGTGGGAGAGCTGGAGATAGACCCTCCTTTTCCCAAGCTTGCATTTCTATAATAGATTGTCTCATAAAAGGAGGGAAAAACTTACTCTGACTTAATTTTCATTACCCACGAGTGCTCGTGTTTGCAACCCGGAAAGACTCCTCGAAATCTCCTCTTTTAATCTCACCTGAGTTGTTTCCCGCCATTTAACTAAAAGAGGAAAGGTTGGCTGGTCGCAGTGGCTCACGCCTGCAATCCCAGCACTTTGGGAGGCCGAGGCGGGTGGAACATGAGGTCAGAACATTGAGACCATTCTGGCCAACATGGTGAAACCCCATCTCTACTAAAATCCAAAAACTTAGCTGGGCGTGGTGTCGTGTGCCTGTAGTGCCAGCTACTCGGGAGGCCGAGGCAGGAGAATCACTTGAACATGGGAGACGGAGGTTGCAGTGAGCCAAGATCATGCCACTGCACTCCAGCCTGGCAACACAGCAAGATTCGTCTCAAAAAAAGAAAAACGAAAAAAAAAGAGGAAAGGTTAAAGGACTCACTAAGGTTTCTAGCACATTTTCTGTGTTTTCACTACAAGGTGACAACAGATAGGCCATAGAATTCCTCTTAACAGCTAATTTTAAATGAATTTGGATGAAAAGCATAGTTAACGTAGTTAATGGTAACAAACGGATCATCTTGGGATCGTGAGGGAGGCTGTGTTTATGTGGGGGCAGACTTTTGCTGTGAACCTAAAACTGCTCTAAGAAAATAAAGTCTATCAGGAAAAAAGGATCCATCTTGTTTGTGAAAGTGGACAGTGAATACAAGGAGTTTGATTCTACTTTATTTTTCTTTGTGATTATAATTTTGTGAAATAATTTTATTTCTGTTCCAGAAATAAAAAAACCTAGGTCTTGTTCTGTTTCCTTATCTCTGTGCCTCTGATCTGCCATCTTTGTGCCATAAATCTTAACTTTGTGCCTCTGTTTCTCCTATTATTTTAGGAGGAGAGGAGTCAAGATGAGGGAAGATAAATAAGATAAGGTAATTCTTTATTTTGGAATGTGTATGTGTGTGTGTGGGCAAAAGCACACCAAAAATTTCTGATCTTAGTGGAAGAAAATATAATTAAATACGTGCTTACTACAAGCAGCACGACATTCTTTTAAAAACTGCATTACTGGATATATTATTGGACTGGAAGTTAATAAGCCAAAAAAAAAAAATCTTAGCACTAAGCCTAAGTGATTTTGGCTATTTCATCTTTCTGGATTTTAGCGTTCTCATTGGTGAAGTGAGGGCATGGAGATGGACATTCACATCCCTTCCAACTCTAAGCATCCCTGAATGTAGAGCAAATGTTTGGAAATGTTTGGAATTGTTTGGCCCTGGTAATGATGGTCAATCTGCATGCTTAGCTCGATGCTATCTTACTGGGTTCCTCATGTGAACTCCACAAGGGAGCGTCTTTGAGGGGAGGAGGTCATGGCCAGTGCTTCTAAGGATCAGGCTCTGGTCTCATTGTCGCCTTGCTCTACTTACCCAAACAAACTATCTTGCTTTTAGATTAGGTGTGAGCCAGCTCAAAGCCAAACATGGTAAACCAAAGAGCTCTTTGGGTCACACGGATCACAAGGGTTGGAAAGAAGCTGACCTCAATCCAAGAAAATGCAATTATTTGAACCCAGAAGACAAAAATATGTAATAGGGATTTTAACCAAAAGCCAATAATCCTGGAGGGGCTTCTTACAATCCCCATGAGCCTTTTAAATAACTTGTGCTGAAAGCTTCTTATTGCTTTAAATCAATAGAGCCATAGCTTTAACTCCTAATCATCAGTTCAACCAAAAATAATTTATCTGATATTATACTATCAGTATATAGAAAGAGCTTATAAAATGAGGACCTTGAATCCCAAATTCCCGTGATCAGCAGTCTCTGAGAATATAACAGTGATTTAATGAAAAGCAAACTCAGGTGCATCGTTGATACAATGTTCTGGAAACACACAATAGTTACTGGCACCCAGACCGACTGCCCTCTGCCCTGCCTTTCACCGAGTTCCTTTCTTTACTCCCCTTGGAGTGAGCACAAATGAGTGAGCCGTGTTCTTCTCCAGGCTCCATCATAGAATTCTGTGAAGTTGCTCTGGGCACTAAAAATAGTCCTGGTGTCAGAAAGGAACATATCTTCCCCCTTTCTTCTCTTGTTCTCTCCCTCCTTTCTCCCTCCCTCCCTTTTCCTTTCCCCAAAAAGAGGATCTTAAAGTACTATGAAAAACAAAGAAGTGACAAAATAGCAGTAAACCCTGAAAATGCCTGTTCACCTCTTGTTTGACCTTTGATGGCAGTAAAAACATCTCAGGCACCAAGAGAATTCTAACGTTAAGCCCCTGGGAACAGAAAGCCAGCCCTGGGAGTCTCTTCAAGGGAAACATCAAATTGCTGGTTCCAGTTGTTTCAAGCTTTACGAATGAGATACGGGATGTGAAAACCCGTTGTCTATCCTCACGCACTTCACAAATGTGGCGTGTCCTTATTATTATTTGGTGAACTACTACCGGCTGTCAAGCAGATTCTGATTCAGTCTGGAACTATGCTGCATTTTCTGAGATGGGACAATTAGTGGACATAAATGTGGAACAGAAATTAAAAAAACCCAGGTCTTGTTCTGATTCTTCGGTCCCTTAGCTCTGCGCCTCTTATCTGTTATGTTTGTGCCATGAATCTTAACTTTGTGCCTCTGTTTCTCTTATTTTTTTTTTAAAAGGAGAGGGGTCAAGATGAGGTAAGATAAAAATAGCTGCAAGATTCTTCTTGTGTCTGTCATTCCCCATAGTCAAACCTACTCTCAAAGTGCTGATCATTTTACAGTTAAATTACAGTTGGTAACTTGTCCCTGTGTTCACCTTCAAGGGAGTTTTTATAAAAGGCTATTTCAAATGCTGTTCACCTTCATATTCAATTCAGCCACCTAATTTGGGTTTTTCATGTCCTCTACCAGTATTTCTACATTGCCTGGTTTGAATTTTTTTTTAAAGGCTTTCAGAGGCAGTTTTCGGTGGTGACGTGAGGCCACAGGCATGTACGCTGCTCTCAGATATGAGTCACTGGGGACGCCATGGGTCCCCGCCTCTCTGTATGCCATCATTCCTCTAGGTTATTTTCATCCACCATTTAGCTGCACTCTTCCTGAATACCTTCATATAACTTGAATCTCTTATCGGCTTCCCAAATGTTCACCCTGGGACTTTTCATTGTCATCTTGCTGTGGGGCTGTAACTCGGAAAGAAGCTCCAGCGTTAACTTTATTCAAAAACAATGCCAGGAGCCAGCATTAGCTTGCAGTTCTCTTCTAGTCCTCAGCGACTAGTCCTAAATGTGCTAGAAAAGCTTTATTTAGTAGCTTTAGCTCATCGTAAATGCTGCAGCATGAAGCCATACTAGCCACTTCCTGTAAAGACTAAGGCTGGGGAGAGTGTGTTTACCTCTTGGCTTTGGGTTAAAGACTCATTGAATAAATAAAAAAATCTTTTAAAATGCTACCATTTCCTAATGAATCATTGAAATCTTTGTACTTGAATGTTCTTGAGATTTTTTTACTTGTACAAATTTAAAGGGTTCAAGTGCAATCTTGTTACATGGATATACTGCATAGAGATGAAGTCCGGGTTTTTAGTGTAATTATGCCATGAGTATTGTACATTGCATTGTACCCTTTACATTCTCACTCTTGACACCCCTCCCACCCTGCTACCCTTCCAAGCCTCCAGGGCCTATTACTCTGCACTCTACGTCCACATGCACACATTATTTAGCTCCCAATTACAAGTGAGAATATGTGGCATTTGACTTTGTACTTATTAATGTGACTAATAAGAATAACAGCTAAGCTTAATCTATGATTGTTATTGCTATTATTATCATTAGTGTTAAGAATATATAGGCTGAGTACAGACAATGGCTGAGCTAGGAGCTTTACACACATTGGCTTCTATCATCATTACAAACAACATTTTACAGAAAATGAGATGAGATTAGGTAATGAGCACACAATCACATAGTCAGGATTTTGAACTTGGCTTGTGTGCTTGCAAAGCTTTGAGTTTGGCATTTATGCTGTGCCATGCACAAATTAAAAGGGGCTGTGCATCTGGTGGGCTGGGGCAGGCTCTGCACAGGGATCGGGAGGGATGAGCAAAGGAAGGTAAGGAAGTCACATCCCTAAACTGTGTGGAGCTGGCTTCTTCTGCAGTCCTGTCATCCTCATTTGGACCACACAGATGCAACCATACGAGGCTGCTCTTTTCCCTCCCTACCTGTGCTTGCTCTCTGTCTGAGGCAGGGAATAAATGCATGAATAAATATATGAAACAAAATAAACATGTGTGCCATGCCAGTCTATCTAGCTGGTATATAGTAGACACTTCGCTAGTCCATCAGGTCCAGAGTTTTGGCCCGGGCAGACTTCTGGGTGGTCTGCATGAGAAACTGCCAATTGCAGAGTTTAGGTCACTCTGATTCTGCAACCCACAGCAGAACCACAGCCTGTGACCAACCCTGCTGCTTGTGGAACCTAACACCTGAGGTCGCCACAGACATGGACAGTTTTGCATCTCTATCTAAAATGTGCTTTTTGTTTTCTTTTAGGAAAAACAGAATGTACACATTCTTTTTATTTTCTTAGTTTTAAATTTGGGTGGGGAGACAGCCAAACCATATCAGTTGGTAAGTAGTCTATCTACGAAGGAGAATCTTTCTAGGTGCTAGCAAGGAGACAAAATGAAGGATGTATCTGAGTTTGTCTCTCTGAAGGTGTCTGTGGGTACAGGTGACATCTTTTAGTTAAAATAACTCAGGAAAGAAGCCCAACAGCATGGGTTCTTGAGATGTTTGCGGAACCAAGAGCCTAGGTATTGGAATGAAACTCTGTGGTGCCTGGGGCCATAGGCTCAGGCCTGCGGTGGGGGTCTGGGGCTGCTGAGATGGGCTATTGCCTTTATGGAACTGGAAGTTTAGGGCTGAACCTGGAGTGATATTAACCAATGGTACCAACTACCACATGAGCCAATGAAACAGGGCTTCTTAGAATGCTTATCAGAAACAGAGAACAACAACAACAAAAATAACTGTTCCAGTGCTCTGTTCTAAAATGGTATGATGCTCCATCAAGTAAAAGATGCTGGCGAGGCTGTGGAGAAAACGGCATGCTAAGACATTGCAACTGGGAGTGTAAATTAGTTTAGCCATTGTGAAAAGCAGTTTGACAATTTCTCAGAGTCCAAAGCAGAATTAACATTTGATGGCAGTATCAAACTCACATATATCAATATTAATCCTAAAATTAAATGGACTAAATGCTCCAATCAAAAGACACAGACAGGCAAATTGGAGTTTCACTCTTGTTACCCAGGCTTGAGTGCAGTGGCACAATCTTGGCTCACTGCAACCTCGCCTCCCAGGTTCAAGCGATCTCCTGCCTCAGCCTCCTGAGTCGAGGGGATTACAGGCACACGTCCGGCTAATTTTTTGTATTTTTAGTAAAGATGGGGTTTCTCCACGTTGGTCATGCTGGTCTCGAACTGCCAACCTGAGGTTATCTGCCTGCCTCGGCCTCCCAAAGTGCTGGGATTAGAGGCGTGAGCCACTGTGCTCAGCCCAACGAAAATTAGAATAGTGGTTGCCAGGGCTGTGAGGAGGGGAGAATGGGGAGTTCGTGTTGAACAGGCTCAGAGGTTCAGCTGAGGAAGAAGAAAACGTTCTGGAAATGGATGGTGATGATTGTTGCACAACAACATAAATGTACTTAATGCCACTGAACTGTATAGTACACTTAAAAATGGTTAAAATGGTGAATTTTATGTGACGTATGTTTTGCTACAATAAATAAGAAAATGAGTTTGCCTTGTTTATTGGTTTCTTCCCTCACTTTCAATGGGCAGTACAGCATGTGCCCTTGGGGCAACCCAGGGATTCCAGCTCAAGCTCCAGATTATTTCATCCTTCTTCAAAACCTCACTAAAAACACCACCACAAGAAAACAGTAAGACAAATCCCAAAAGTAAAACAGAGGGCCTGGTCTCTTCAAGTCAGTGAAAAGATTGGTTCCTAATAGGAAAAAACAGTTCTAAATGACATTTTGGGAGCAACTGAAAAAGTGTGAATATGGACTCAGTATTAAATAATAGTAAACAGGTTGGTTGCAGTGGCTCATGCCTGTAATCCCAGCACTTTGAGAGGCCAAGGTGGGTGGATCACCTGAGGTCAGGAGTTCAAGACCAGCCTGATCAACATGGTGAAACCCCATCTCCACTAAAAATACAATATTAGCTGGGTATGGTGGCATGTGCCTGTAATCCCAGGTATTCAGGAGGCTGAGGCAGGAGAATCTCTTGAACCTGGGAAGCGGAGGTTGTGGTGAGCTCAAATGGCACCATTGCACTCCAGCCTGAGCAACAAGAGCGAAACTCCATCTCAAAATAATAATAATATTATTATTAAAGAATAATTATCAGTTATTGTAGAAGTGGTAATAGTGATTCTCCTGAATGTCTTTATTTGGGGTAACCACATGCTGAAGTATTTAGGGATAAAGTGTCATGATCCTTGCAACTTTTTTTCAAATTGTTAAGGGGAAAATACAATATGTACTCACAAAACAGTGTAATAATAGCACACACAAAAAAACACCCATAAGTAACAGCAAAAAACAAAATGGCAAAGACATAGATAAAACAATGATTCAGTGTAAATGACGCCAGGTGTGGTAGCTCTCACCTATAATCCCAGCACTTTGGGAGGCCAAGGTGGGGCTATCCGCTTGAGCACAGGAATTCAAGACCAGCCTGGGCAACATGGCGAAACTCCATCTACCAAAAACACAAAAATTAGCTGGGCATGCACCTGTAGTTCCAGTGACTCTGTAGACTGAAGTAGGAGGATCACTTGAGCCTGGGGAGGTGGCACCACTGTACTCCAGCCAGGGCAACAAAGTGAGACCCTATTTCAAAAAATGATGATAATAATAATAATGAAAAGGAATAAATTATGTGTTTAAAGGCATTACTTGTATTAGTTTTTCAACATTTTTGTACATGTGATAATTTTTATTATAAAGTGTTTAAAAATTGAGTATTTTTGGTTTAATATTTTTGTTAATTTTTGTTTATAATTGACACAAAATAATTGTACATATTTATGGAGTAC
The DNA here is from genome assembly GCA_963574635.1 of Cheracebus regulus. Classification (NCBI taxonomy): domain Eukaryota; kingdom Metazoa; phylum Chordata; class Mammalia; order Primates; family Pitheciidae; genus Cheracebus; species Cheracebus regulus. The sequence goes on from CAUYQU010012011.1 coordinate 37,493, forward strand.
AATGTGATGTTTCAATGCATGTATACATTGTATAATGATCAACTCAATTACTATGCCCATCACTTTAAACACTTATCATTTCTTTGTAATGATAGCATTCAAAATCCAACTATATTGAAACATACACTGCATTATGTTTTGGGGGTTTTCTTTTTTTGTTTTTAAAATGAGGTTTCACCATGATGGCCAGGCTGGTCTTGAACTCCTGACCTCAGGTGATCCACCCACCTCGGCCTCCCAAAGTGCTAGGATTACAGGTGAGAGCCACCACGTCCGGCCACAGTGCATTGTTATTAGTTACAGTCACCCTACCGTGTAACAGAACACTAGAACTTATTCTTCCTAAATGTAACTTTTTACCTGTTGACCAACCTCTCCCGTTCTCCTCCTCTCCCTACCCTCCCCAGCCTCTAGTAACCACTAGTCTACTCTCTGCTTCTATGAAATCAACTCTTTTAGATTTCATATATGTATGGAGGATCATGTGGTGTTTGTCTTTCTGTGCCTGGTTTACCTCACTTAACATCATGTCCTCCAAGTTCATCCAGTAGTCACTATTAAATTGTGAATTTATGCCTCCTCTAGTCAAACCAACATTACCACCAGTGCAGGGTGTACCAGGCACTTTGCTAAACCTTCACACACACTATTTTATGAGCTTCGCACTCTGCCTCTATCAAGAGGCTATTGTCTTTACCCTCACTTTTGCAGATGAGAAACTGAGGTGTAGACATTAAGTAACCTCTCCACGATTACACAGCTAGTGAGTGACAGAGCCCGAGTTTACACACAGACAGCATGACTGTAGAATAGGTTACATCTTCTGAACTGGAAGCCCTGAAGACAATTTCAGATACTGACGCAAGCCTATGATGGAGATGTGTGGGGGACCTTCAAATCACAGTTATTGAGGGGGTACCTCAAGGGTAGGATCTGCTTAGGCTGAAGAGCCCAAAAGAAATAGCCTCTGCTCCATGTATTCTAGAAGTGAATCTGGCTATTTTGCCCCTCCCAGGGAAGCTGAGACTGTTTTACAGCCATTATCTCATCTGTAGCCCTAGGCGGGCTGGGAACTGGTATAAATAATTCTTTCTAGTTTCAGCTCGGGAGACTTGCCTGAGGCTTCTGGCTCTGTGGTCCACACCTGGCTTCTGTAGACAGCAACAACAGTAACTACAGCAGTTGACATTTGTATAATACTTGCTATGTGTCAAGTACTCTTCCAAGTGCAAAGCCCTGCAACACTTCCTAAGGAGTGGCTATATTATCCCCATTTTAGAAATGAGAACACTGAGTCACAGAACATAAGTAAATCCCCGAGGCCACCACCTAGTAAGTGAAGGAAACTGGCTCCTGCCAGAGTCAGTGCTCAGGGCTTTTATTAATCCAGATGAGACCCAGAAGCTGCCTTCTGGTTCTTACCTCTCCTGGGGAGAACTTTGTCCCAGTGCTTGCCCCTGACCACATGAGTTGAATGAAGTCATTGCTGACCCCCACCCAGGTGGCACTGAAACAGGCCAGCAATAGTGGCCTCAGTGCCTCTGCCAGATATGTGAGCTTGTGTTCCACACTCTGCTCTCTCTAAATTTTACCTTTGGGCCTTTGTTTTAACAAAACAGTAGTAACTCCCAGGTGGTTTGATATCAGAGATCATCACCCGACCTTGCTGCCTGCTGAGGATGTGGTGGCCCAGTCCTAACAAACCACAGAAAACTTGCATGTTTGTCTTCAATGGAAAGAAGAGAAGGCTTCCTGGTAGGTCCTACCTGATGGAGCTAACCACAAAGCCAGCCACTGGACAGGGGTATAAAGCAAGGAAAGGCAGTCCTCTCCCAATTCCCCCACCCATACTCTCCCATCTGCCATGTCAGGAAGTGTCGGGTGAGCCTCTTCATAGGTGTTAGTCATGCTTCCTCACCCCTCCCAAGGAGACATCCTAATATGGGATCCCTTGGAGGCAGCAATATCTCACCCAAAGGAATGACTCTGGTAACAGAATGATAATCAAATGAGGCTTTTTCTTTCTGCTGTAGGAAAAAAAACTTTTTTTTTTTTCTGCGATGGAGTTTCACTCATGTCACCCAGGCTGGAGTGCAATGGTGCAATCTCTCCTTACTGCAACCTCCACCTCCTAGGTTCAAGTGATTCTCTTGAGTAGCTGGGATTATAGGCACCTGCCACTGCACCTGGGTAATTTTTGTATTTTTAGTAGAGACGGGGTTTCACCATGTTGGCCAGGCTGGTTTTGAACCCTGACCTCAGGTGATCTACTCACCTCAGCCTCTCAAAGTTCTGGGATTACAGGTGTGAGTCATTGTGCCTGGTTGGAAAAAAAAAAAAAAAATCCAGTTCCTCTTCACTGACCTCCTAGTTTCCCAGTTAGCCAAGGCTTTGTGTTTAGTGGTCAGTCTTAGCTCCTTTTGTCTTGAGGATAGTGGTAGCAGCAGTTAGCTAATGGTTTCTCTATAATTCAAGGGTCAAGCCCAGGAAGAAATTAGATGGCGGTGCCCCAGAGGATGAGGTGGGGATTGGGTAGAGAGAAGCTAGGGCTTTGCGGATGAAAGAGAGAATGGATTCTATAAGTCTGGGAGGACATTAAGGAGAGGCATCCTCAAATAATGGAGACTTGTGCCTTTTCTGTAAAGAGCTCGGGAGGTTGCAGGTGCCTAGGAGAGCATTTGGTGCCTGGCAGTCAGAATGTTTTTGTAGGAGAGGTTTACAGGCCGCAATCTGGTTGAAAGGCCGGGAGGGGTGGAGAATGCTCTAAGCTGTTTACATGGCTACATACGTGAACATGAGCAAATATTAACTACATACAACAAAGAACAGGCGATGCGGACCTAGATTATGGGGAGAAGATCTAACGTTTCCTCAACACTCCTACCACCACCACCACCGAAACTTGGCGCACGACTAATACCTCAAGGACAATCTCTCACTATATGACCTTGAAAACATTGACAAGGGTCCCTGTGGCAGAGCCTGCAGGTAAAGTAGGCACTTTGAGGGGAAACCTTTTAGTCCAACAGCTGTGTCACATAACAAAAGAAGCAACATTAATAATGGCGGCCATTGTATTGGCTAACTCAATCCCCTGCCCATTTTTCTATTACCAAGCACGCCCCCGGATTCTAGTGTGGCCCAACAGAAAAGAAGGGATTTCAATAATCATTAAAATTCGGGATTGTACCAGCCAGGGCAAGGTGGGGCTCAGAGCATGATTCCACTTGATTTGAAAAAGTAGGCCGGGCACGGTGGCTCACGCCTGTAATCCTAGCACTTTGGGAGGCCGAGGTGGGTGGCTCACCTGAGGTCAGGAGTTCAAGACCAGCCTGGCCATCATGGTGAAACCCCATCTTAAAAAAAAGAAAAAAAGAAAAAAAAAAAAAAGAAAAAGTAAAGAGATGTGCATTTCCTTGCTCCTTGGTGAAGTGGAGCAAATTTGTACCTGTTATTTAGGCATCAGTGAGAGAGTGGTGGAGGGGGGAGGGAGATAGAGTGATCCTCAGATCACCAGGCAGCAGGAGAAGCTGCCAGGCTCTGCCCGCCTGTATTTGCCTTTAGTTGGCAAAAGACAAATTAGCCCAGCACCTCCTGAGCCGAGTTTGCAGTGCAGAGTCTGCAAGAATGTTTGCTTGGGGAGCGGCACTGTTCTTTATCTCAGCAGGTGTAATTCCATCACATGATTGTCTTGGATCTGCTTTCCCTACTCCAGCCTGAGCTTGCCAATTCAGAAAACTATAGCTGAGAAATAAATAGTTCTTCTCTGTGTCAGCCCAGGAAACACTAGGGGTCCCTTTATATGGAATAGAATGAGCAGTTCCTTACTGCTGGAGTTAGAGAAGGCCTCTCTCACTGTCCTTGAGGCCTTCGAGCCAGAACTTCCTCTTTGCAGGAAACTCGCTGGCTTCCATGGGAAGCCAGGCTGCGCCCTGCAGCTTGCTCTTCCCGTGCCCAAGCTTTACAGGTCACCAACACACCAGTCAACGAAGACTAGGGCCTTCACAGGGACACAGACACAGGGCTAAGTGCTATCCTGCCTTGGAAACTTTGGGTACAACCTTGGCATCTCTACCCAGAGGGTTATTTCTATTGCAGTTTAAGGTTACTACCTTGGGCAGGTAACTTTCACCTTCTGGAAACTGCTGACAAAGAAGCCAAATAGGAGGGGCCTCCCCAGCCCAAGCCTGGAAAGCTCAGCCATTCAGCGCAGGAGCCGAGATAAGGTGAGCCTCGTTAGTGCCGGCAGCCTGGGCCCACTCATACCTGAAAGACTCGTAGGGTCCTGTGAAGCCAGATCAGGGTCTGACCTTCCTCTTTCAAGCTACAGATGTTCCCTCTGCATGTTTGTTGCAGGACTGAGCTGGCTTGGGAGACTCTGGAGTTTCTACACAGCCCTGACAGGGACCAAGAGAACAGAGACTGTCATTGAGTTATAGAGACTCCTTTTTTATTTTTAGTAGAGACAAGGTCTTGCTATGTTACCCAGGCTGTTCTCAAACTCCTGAGTTCAAGCAGTCTTCTCACCTCGCCCTTCCAAGTGCTGGGATTACAGATGTGAACCACCACCCTCAGCTGGAATACTTACTTGAAGTTCAGATTTCTGGGCTCCTTCCGGAATGAAACACAATACAAAACCGTAATACTTAATGATTTTTTTTTTTTTTTTGAGATGGAGTCTCACTCTGTCACCCAGGCTAGAGTGTATTGCCACAATTTCAGCTCACTGCAACCTCCACCTCCTGGGTTCAAGCAATTCTCTTACCTCAGCCCTCCAAACTAGCTGAGATTACAGGCGCCTGCCACCACACCCAGCTACTTTTTTTTTTTTTTTTTTTTTTGTATTTTTAGTAGAGATGGGGTTTCACCATGTTGGTTTTTAAACTGTTTTTAAACTCCTGACCTCAAATGATCCGACCACCTCAGCCTCTAAAAGTACTGGAATTACAGGTGTGAGCCACCACACCCTGCCACCTAATGATGTGTTTCTTATGAACCTACTTCATGGTTATATAAGCGAGATGACAGAAAAGGAAATCTCTGTACTGTTGTCTTCAGAGCTTGTTAAGACACACAGTAGCCACTCCAGTGCCTTAGCCATCTCTGACAGGTGCTAGATTGTCCCTATTTGCTCCTCACGATCTGCTCACCACCCTTCTTTACTCTGTTCTCTGCCCATGAGGCTGAGTCACAAGGATGATATCAGAAGGCTGCCCCTGCCCTCCAGCTTCTAGGGATTGGCCAATGAGGTCAGCATATTTATTTCTCTGGTTCCTTCCTGCCAGGTTGCCCCCTCTATTAGCTTTCTGAATTCCCTTAATGGGCTCCACCCCCTTGTCCTGACAGACATGGTAGTGGCTCCTGTACTTACCAGCCCAAGGGTAGTGCATGTCCCTTTTGCATTGTCTAAGCCCAGTCCATGCTTTGTAAATAGTAACTTGATCACACTCTTCCTAAATGACTCAATTTAAGGCCATCCTTTTTTTTTTGTTTTTTTGGCTAGGACCCTAACGGATGAAACCTTTAGAACATTTTGCCCTTATTACTATTTCTGAGTTAATATGGGGAAATTTTACTTGATTTTGCTCTCTCTGAACTTTCTTCACATAAAATTTTTTCTTTTTATTTTTCTTTAAGACGGAGTCTTGCTCTATTACAAAGGTGGGAATGTAGTGGTGAACTCCTATACTTAAGCAATCACCTGCCTCAGTCTCCCAAGTAGCTGGGACTATGGGTGTGCACCAGCCCGTCCAGATAATTTTAAAATATTTTTGTAGAAATGGGGTCTTGATATGTTGACCAGGCTGGTCTCAAACTCCTGGCCTCAAGCCCCATCCCACTTCGGCCTCCCAAAGCACTGGGATCATGAGCATGAGCCACCAGACTTGGGCTTATTTTCTCTTAGTATTGCTAAAGTAGTTTTTTTTTTTTTAATTTAAAATATATACACTAATTTTTTGTTAAAAAGCAAGATCCTTACTATAATTGCTTTCAATAGATAATTTTGGATAGTGTATTAGTTCGTTCCCTGTTGATTATAACAGAATATATGATACTGGGGCATTTATAAAGAAAAGTACTTTATGTCTTACAGTTATAAAGGCTGAGATGTCCAGGATTGAGGGGCCACATTGGTGAGGGGATTCTTGCTGGTAAGGACTCTCTGCAGAGACCTAAGGCCGCACCAGCAATCACATGGTGAGGGGCTGAGCGAGCTCACATGCTTGGTTAGGTCTCTCTTCCTCTTCTTAAAAAACTACTAGTTCCACTTGCAAGATTACCTGCTAGTCTATTAGTCCATTAATCCATTAATCTATAAATGGATTAATCATTCACAAAGGTTAAAGCATCTTGATCCAATCATCTCTCAAAGATCCCACCTTTCAATACTGTCACATTTGGAGATTAAGTTTCTAATACTTGAAATTTGGGGGACACATTCAAACCATAGTAGATGATAAATAAGAAAGAAAAAGGCTTGTAAATTTTGCATTTCAAACCAGCACTGACAGGTGTTTCCGACGCATGCTATGGCTTAAGAAGCACTGCACAAGTCAGCTCGTCAAGCTTCTCACAGGCAGCTGTCCTGAGACATAGGCATCTCCTTCCCTCCATTAGAGCCTACACCAGTGAATTTGAGATAAAGTGATTTTATGTAAAAACAGCCTGATACCTCTATTTTGGAAAGTCTGTCCTTAACACCTGGTTTTGAAGTCCAGGAAAGCTGGGTATGTTATTTAACTTAAAAAGTTAACTATAGGCTGGGCACAGTGGCTCATACCTGTAATCTCAGCACTGTGGGAGGCTGAGGTGGGTAGATCACCTGCAGTCAAGAGTTCAAGACCAGCCTGGCCAACATGGCAAAAGCCTGCCTCCACTAAAAATACAAAAATTAGCCAGGTGCAGTGGCACGTGCCTGTAATCCCAGCTACTCAGGAGGCTGAGGCAGGAGAATCTCTTGAATCTGAGAGGTGGAGGTTGCAGTGAGCCGTGATCACACCACTGCATCCAGCCTGGGTGACAGCAAGACTCCGTCTCAAAACAAAGAAAAAAAAATTAAATATGTGTATCTATAAATTTAAATCATATATATATAACTTTAAAAGTTTTTTACACTCAAGGCTTTTCCTAGAACATACATTCCTCCATATTCTCTATTTTAAAAATTACCTTTTTGTCTCTCAAGCTCAACAACAACTTTTCTGTGAAGCTCTTGATCCTTCCACATCTGGCATGAAAATATTCCAAGTTATCTGTGTTGGCAGATGGAGCCGTGCTGAACAGAAGCTTTATCCTGGATTCGGTCTTCTGTCCCAGCACGAGCACCTGACTCAACTTCGGAAGTGTGGAGCAGGTTATGGAACTTCATCTCGCCCTAGTTCACCTCCCCCCACTTCTAGTCCTACCCACTTATACTTCTTCCTGGTCCAAATGGATTATCCCCCTAATTTTTCCCCTTAAAGATATCAGTAGAAGATTGATTATCCACACTGTATGCTCATTATTGTCCTGCGTGGCTCCTTAGAAGCTGTTGCTGAGTACTGCTAAGTACTAAGCCAGGTTCCTGTGGTCTGCTCCCACACCCTAGAGGGGCCTTACATGAATTAGGCTGGGATGAGTTCCAGCACATGGGAACTATAGGAAAATCTAGAACAGAGGTGAAATGTGACCTTAGGAATCAAGTCTCCTTTACACTGATGTGTGACCTGTTCTCAGCAACTTCAGACTGGCCTTTTTTTTTTTAAGACAGAGTCTTGCTCTGTTGCCCAGGAGTGCAGTGGCACAATCTCAGCTCACTGCAACCTCCACCTCCCAGGTTCAAGCAATTCTCCTGCCTCAGCCTTCTGAGTAGCTGGGATTACACGTGAACACTACCATGCCTGGCTAATTTTTGTATTTTTAGTAGAGATAGGGTTTCAACATGTTGGCCAGACTGGTCTCGAACTCCTGGCCTCAAGCAATCCACATGCTCTGCCTCCCAAAGTGCTGGGATTACATGCATGAACCACCATGCCCAGCCTATAATTTTGTATAAATCTGACCATAATAAAATACAGACTTGCCCCAAAGATCTGAGGGGCCCAGGGCACGAGTACACACAGAAGTCCACATATCACCTATATAAAAATTGTAAATTATACTAACAAACTGATAAATATTTCAATTCCCCTATACTAACAAATATACTTTCATAAACACAAAATATACACACAGATACAAATAAATAGCTCTTGAAAAAGAGAAAGAAAAGGGCTAATCTGGAAGGCCAGGTTCAAATATGGAATTCTTGAACTTCTCAGAGCTCTATGCTGGCACATGGTGGAATGGAGAAAGTTGGCCCCTGACCCACCCCCCGACTTCTCTTCCTAGCCCAGGCTCTGTCCCACAGGACAAGGGGCCCTGAGTACGTTCACGTAGACGTGACCAAGCTCCATCCACATTCCCACTCTCACCTCATCACACTCATTGTGCACCTTTCATGCCAAGGAGTAAGTACAATAGTAGTATGCTCTGTCCTCGGGGAAGCGTACCTGCAGAAGAAGTGGCCCAGGCCCAGGAATTAGGCTCTAGAAGGGGAATATGGGCCCTGGGTGGGAACATCCCATTGGTCTTGTGGGTTCTTTCCTCCATGAGAGGTATAGCCAAAGTGGGTCAGAGTGAGTCCCTCCAAAGCATGGAACCCTCTAAAACATGGGACTGTAGGCAGAGGGCATAGCCGGTGAAATAAGATAGCTTAGACAGCAGATACAACCAACAGTATGGAAATCACTGCAGAGATCATGAAAGCACCAGGTAAAATGGTGGTCCAGGAAAGGAGAGGAAGGAGAGAGATACCTAGGAAGCAGATGTGAGCAGACATGTAGAATGCAGAAACCAGTGCTTCAGTAAATTCTACCTGGCTTCCTGGGAACCTCCCAAGTCCTGGGTTCAGCCCCTGCCCAGATACTCACACTCCTCTACTGGGCCCTATAGACCCCCTTAGAATGTAGACCCTTCTTTGCCTAAGCTAGTTGGAGTAGGTTACTGTTACTTGACAAAAATAAAGTCCTGACAAGACACTACTTCATGTGGCAAAAGAAACTGATTTTCCCAGAGAGAGAGAGATGGCAGAGAAGAAAAGGGCTAAAGACAGGTTTGAGAAAGACATAAACTTAAGATGCAGAAAAAGAGAAAAAAAGAACCAAGAAAGAGTCATCATTGGAGTGGGGGAGGAACTTGCTCACTTGGGTGAGCATTTCAGAAAGAAGAGCTGGTCAGCTGAATGATGAGGCCTGCATAAAGATCACTGGAATTGATGACTAAAAGGTCAGCGCTGACCGTCAAGAAAGCACAACTAGAGACGAGTGTTGGCAGACGGATGCACCCAGCTGTGCTGCGGAGATGGAGCAGCAGCTGTTCACACATGGCCCAGGGCTTTCTCCTGCCCTGTATGGGTGTGAGTATGACCCCTCTGCCTGTTTCACCATCATCTACTGAGCATGCTGGGGAACCCTGGCACTCGTGCGGCCAAGGCAGGTTTAAAGTGTGTTAAAGAACAGGGAGTGAAGTGCCATGATCATGGACGTGACTCCTTAAGGACAGAGTGTCTGGAAAGAAACCAACCAACCAACTGAAGAACCACTGGGTTTTGGGGGATCCCTAGTCTTTACTTGAAACACTGGGAATTACCTCGTCCTCTTATTCTGCATTCCCTTAGGATAGTTAAGAACAAGTCCCAGCACAGGTAGGTAGCGACCTCCGCTGCTCTGCCTGCCTGCTAAGGTTAACCAGCTTCCCATTTCCTTGTCTTGTCTCAAGGGGTGTGTGTGTGTGTGTGCAGGGGAGGATCCCCTAGAGAGTCTTTCTTCCAAGTTCCAGCAATAGCCAAGGCCGGAGGATTGCTTGAAGCCAGGAGTTCAAGACCAGCCCAGACAACATAACAAGACCTCATCTCTACCAAAAAAAAAAAAAGAAAAAAGAAAGGAGCTGGGCAAAGTGGTATACATTGTAGTCCCGGCTACTCAGGAGGCTGAGGTGGGAGGATCATGTTGAGGAGGTCGAGGCTGCAGTAAGCCACGACTGTGCCACTGCACTCCAGCCTGGAGTGAGACCCTGTCTCAAAAAAAAAAAAAAGTCTCAGCAATTCGAGGGTAACAACAAATAAGTAAAAATAACTTTTTATTTAAGGAAGTCCATCTATGGCTCCTTGTTAATACAGCTGACAACAGGAGAAGCCAGGCTGTGAAGCCTACAGAGCATTTCCAAGGGAGGCAGGCTGCCTGTAGCTGGAGAAAATGATCCATGGGACAGCCTGGGCCCATCTTCTCCACTGTGATGGTTGCTCGGAGACAGCCCTTAAGAGAGAATTTCGGGAAGTATGAGGTACGACCCTCCCCATAGACCCGCAGCTCTGACTGGCTTGCTGTGAGCTCTCACTCCCACCCTACTTCCCCTCACCCTTCAACCACAGTTGCCAACCTGAGTGATCACCAGGCTAGGTGACCCCCTCCACACCCCCTGCCAAGGGTGAAAGGGAGGACAGAGTCCACTGGCTGGTCCTTCCTGCAAAGTTTATGAAAAGGGAACAGTGTCAGCAATGCCTCCCTTCCCCTGACTCAGCAGCATGCGGCGTCAGCACATCCAGCCTCCCCGGCACAGTGCACTCCATGGAGAAATACAAAATAACTGTGCATTAGAAAAATGAGAGGGTCCTGACCTTTTCCCATTGATTTTTCCCCTTTTTTGATTTAAATATCTGCAGCCCCTGGGTATTAGCATCCCTTGTCAACTTTGTCTGTGAAGCCATTCCCTGAGGTCCTTCCCCCTTTCACAGGGAACAGGATGTTTTTTAACCTACAGATGAAGTTTGCTTTTCTCTTCTGAGGACCTAAAGGGAGTTTACTAAATAATATTTTCACATATATCACTCGATCCTCTTAATCACCTTGTGAAACAGGTATTATCTCCATTCCACAAGAGAGAAACAGATGTTCTGAAAGGTCCAGTGACTTGCTCAAGGCTGCTGAGTTTGTAAGTCTAGGACTGAGAATTTGACTTCTGCCTCCTGACTCTAAAGTCTATGCCAGGCTAACAAATCTCAGGGTGGGGGCTGGCAGGGCAGGAGTGTAATATGGGAGACAGAATCTCAAATCCTTGTCTTTCCCTCTTTTCATAGAGCCCAGACATTGGGAGTTAAAAACAAAAAAACAAAGGCTGGGCACAGTGGCTCACACCTGTAATCCCAGCACTTTGGAGGCTGAGGCAGGCAGATCACCTGAGGTCAGGAGTTTGAGACCAGCTTGGCCAACGTGGCAAAACCCTGTCTCTACTAAAAATACAAAATATAGCCAGTGATGGTGGTGAGCTCCTGTGGTCCCAGCTACTCGGGAGGCTGAGGTGGGAGGATTACTTGAACCTGGGAGGCAGAGGTTGCAGTGAGCAGAGATCGTGCCACTGCACTCCAGCCTAGGAGACAGGGCAAGACTCTATCTTAAAAAAGGAAAAAAAAAATATTTCAAAGAGAAAGAGCAAAGAAAATATACTGACCCTTAGAGCAATGGGTATAAACTTTTACAAATGTGACCGATTTGTAAAAGTACATTTTTTATCTTGACCTGGTACATCACACATCACACACACACACAAACACAAACACACACACACACACACACACACACAGCCAAAAGTTTTAGCAAGAGTAATAGACTTTGATATACTTTGTTCTACTTCATTGAATTCTTTTTCCCCCTTTTAATGATTGTTTGACCCATGAAATTGATTTCATTACCCACAATTGAAAAATGCTGCCTTAAAGCAGAAACTATGCATTCAGAGACAAGCTCTCATACAACTCTTGTACAAAGTGCCAACTTGTACAGAGCCCCAGCACACAGTCCGTGTTCCGGAAATACTTGTTGAGCCTCTGGGCTTTTAAGGAACCAATAATCCACAAGTTAAACAACTTGTTCTGGAAACTCTCCAGTTTGGTTTATGTGGAAAAGATCATTCTAATTTCAAATCCCAACAAACAAATCATACACACACACACACACACACACACACACACACAAGAAAAACCTGGAAATGGATTTCTGCTGTGACTCTAGACTTGATATTTTAAAATAAAATACTAGCAAATAGATTTCTTTCAGCAGGCATGAGTTAAGTGTCTGCCCTGTGCTGTGCACTGTCCTAGCGGCTAGAGATACAGGAACAAATGAGATCCAGTCCCTGTCCTCAAGGAGCTGAGGAGTGAAGCCTGCAGTGCAGTGTGACTGGGGTGGCACAGGCTGCCGGGGAGTAGGAGGAAGTTATCTACCCAACCTAGAGGGCATAAAGATGGTTTCATTGGAGCTACTCAGAGCCTAGACTTGAAAGAATATAAGTTAGATGGGAAAATAAACAGAAGACAGAGGTTTCAGGCAAAAGGTACAGAATATCAATAGGTATAGAATTGTTTCATTCCTTTTAATGGTGGCATAAAAATCTGTAAAAATATAATTAATTATCACTCCCTTATTAATGAATGATTAAATAGTTGTTAGCCAATTTGCTTTTACAAACTATGCTGTAATAGCATCCTTGTGCAGGTCATTTTTCATACATCCAACTATATCTGTAGGATAAATACCTAAAACTGGAATTGTTGGGTCAAGTGCATTTTTGCTTTGAAAGTTGTTGCCAAATTACCATCCATAGATTTATGCTATTTACCATCCCATCAGTAACAAATGGGTGTGCTGGTTTCCTCTTGACAATATTGGATAGAATAAAGCTTTTTGATCTTTGTCAATCTGGAGGTGAAAAATGACATCTCATTGTAGTTTCAAAGTGCATTTATCTTTAATAGTGAGGTCGAGTTTTTTATGTTTACCAGCCATTTGTATCCCATGTGGAAGCTATACCTATTGATATGGAACTGTATCAAATAAATGTTGTCAGTCAAGAAAAGTAATATGCTAAATAGTACAGAATGGTATGCTACTAATTTTTTTTTTGAGACATGATTTCATTCTTTTGACCAGGCTGGAATGTAGTGGCATGATCTCTGCTCACTGCAACCTCCGCCTCCCGAGTTTAAGCCAGTTTGCTACTATTTATGTATACAGGGAAGAATATTTGAAAATACATAAGCCACATTTGGAATACTCACAAGAAACTGATAGCATCAGGTGCCCTAAGGAAGGGAATTAAGTGGATGGAAGTCAGAGGAGGAAGGGAGATTGACTTCCACTGTATACCTATACATACCTTCTGAATTTTGTGCATTCTATCTCTACTAACACTTAAAAATGTATATTCATGGCCGGGCACGGTGGCTCACGCCTGTAATCCAAGCACTTTGGAGGCCAAGGCGGGCAGATCACCTGAGGTCAGGAGTTCAAGACCAGCCTGACCAACATGGTGAAACCCCGTCTTTAAAAAAAAAAATGTATATTCATTTTTAAGTGTTAGTAGAGATAGAATGAGTTCTTAATAGAGAGTACCTAATATTGGACATCATATTAAATTATGACTTTTGTAGAAGCCATTGTCAATCCTCAAAGATCACAATAAGTTGCCTCCAGAAAAAACTAGGAAGAAAGCTAATCTTAAAATTAAATTAGTAAGATCCTCACACCACAAATGTGATTAGCTACATATTTGAAGTTAAATCGAAGGATTGTAATTTGTGACTGACCAGATTAAGAAGAGACAGTATTCCAGTCTGGGTGTTCTGGGAGTAACTTCAGGGAGGCAGGAGAAGAATGTAACAGTAATGCTGCTAACAGAAACTTGAACCCTAGTTGGAAAAAGACCTAGTGCATGTGGGGGAATCAGTCAACCCAGCAAACACATCAGTGCTCCCTAAACATGGCTAAGGGGTTTGGGATCTCTTTGCTAAGCAGACTTCCATGTGTACTTCCAGCCGTGGATAGCCAGAACTTGCCTTAGTTGGAAGATAATTCTTGAAATTAGCTCACACCTTGGTCTGATTTCATGTTTCCTAAGCATCTCTGGATAATCTGGTTGTCTCTGAGGCTTATCTAAGGAGGGAACATATAACGGTCAGGCTAACTAGAGCATTCTAGTCCACTCAAAGATTGTATTTTAACTGTAAACTGCTAAACTTCAAAGTCCCATTGCAGTTCAGAGGATGTCCCCCAACCCCCACAACTATCTCCCACCCTAGAATCAGCTGAGGTCCCAGTTGTAACTCCATTGCAGGCCAGCTTGTTACAGGTGTGTCTCCTGTAAAAAAAAAAAAAAAAAAAAACCCTCTACAGACAACTCTCCATCTCAGAGTCTGTTTCTATGGCACCCAGTCTAAGATACTATGTATGTATGCAAACATATATACATGCATTTCTTTATAAAGAAATCTACAAAAGCTTCTCTTTTTTTCTTTTTTTGAGATGGAGTCTCGTCTCATTGCCCAGGCTGGAATACAATGGCACAATCTCGGCTCACTGCAACCTCTGCCTCCTGGGTTCAAGTAATTCTCCGGCCTCAGCCTCCCAAGTAGCTGGGATTATAGGCATGAGCTACCACACCTGGCTAATTTTTGTATTTTAAGTAGAAATGGAGTTTCACGGGCTGGGCGTGGTGGCTCACGCCTGTAATCTCAGCACTTTGGGAGGCTGAGGTGGGTGGATCACCTGAGGTCAGGAGTTCAAGACCAGCCTGGCCAACATGGTGAAACCCCGTCTTTAAAAAAAATAAAAATAAAATAAAAAATAAAAAAATAAAAAAGAAATGGAGTTTCACCATTCTGACCAGGCTGGGAAATCTATAAAGCCTTCTGTGTGATGGCCGGGTGCAGTGGCTCACACCTGTAATCTCAGCTACTCAGAAGGCTGAGGCAGGAGAATCACTTGAACCTGGGAGGTGGAGGTTGCAGTGAGCCAAGATCCAGCCTAGGCAACAAGAGCAAAACTCCATCTCAAAAAAAAAAAAAAAAACACTTCTATGTTGTCTGAAAAGATGTGAATGAATGGAAAAATAGAAGTTTCTGGATGGGAAATCTAAATATTATATAAATATGTGTTTCCTAAAATTTAAGTTATAGGTTTAGCAGAATCTTGGTAAAAATCCCAGAAGGATATTTTTAAACATATGACCAAAGAAAGAACGAAAAGGAAAATTCTAAATAGGCAAGAAAGAAAACAGGCCTGGTGCAGTGACTCACACCTGTAATTCAGCACTTTGGGAGGCCGAGGTGAGAGGATTGCTTGAGGCCAGAGGTTCGAGCCTGCAGTGAGCCATGATTAAAACCAATGCACTCCAGCCTGCATAACACAGTGAGATCCTGACTCAAAAGAAAAAAAAAAAGAAAACCTGTTGTGGAGGGAAATGAAAGAGGGTGAACAAGATCTATCAAAAGTAAAAATCTATTTAAAAAATAAAATAAAATAAAATATTGAAGTCTTTTTTTTTTTGTAGAGATGGGGTCTCACTATGTTACCCAGGCTGGTCTCGAACTCCTGGCCTCAAACAGTCTCCCATCTTAGCCCCAAAAAGTGCTGAAATTACAGGCATGAGCCACCACACATGTACTGAAGTCTTAATTTAAGAATAGACAAGAACATGGTAAGATTCGTGATTGCATGAAGAAACAAAAAAGAATAGACAGGCCAGGTGCAGTGACTCACACCTGTAATCCCAGCACTTTGAGACGCCGAGGAGGGAGGATCATGAGATCAGGAGTTTAAGACTAGCCTGGTCGATATGGTGAAACCCTGTCTCTATCAAAAATACAAAAAATTAGCCAGGTGTGGTGGTAGGCACCTGTAATCCCAGCTACTCGGGAGGCCGAGGCAAGAGAATCACTTGAACCTGGGAGGCAGAAGTTGCAGTGGGCCGAGACGGCACCACTGGACTCCGGCCTGGGCAACAGAGTGAAACTTCATCTCAAAAAAAAAAAAAGAAAAGAAAAAGAAAGAATAGACAGATTGGCTCATGCCTGTAATCTCAGCACTTTGAGAGGCCGAGGCAGACGGATCATCTGAAGTTGGGAGTTCAAGACCAGCCAGACCAACATGGTGAAACCCCATCTCTACTAAAAATACAAAAATTAGCCATGCGTGGTGGCACACGCCTGTAATCCCAGCTACTCAGGAGGCTGAGGAAAGAGAATCACTTGAACCCAGGAGGTGGAGGTTGCAATGAGCCAAGATTGCACCACTGCACTCCAGCCTGGGCAATAGAATAAGACTCGGTTTCCAAAAATAAAAAATAAAAAAATAGACAGATTTCTAGAATATAATAGTATAATAGAAAGATCAGATCAAATATATATACATCCTGATATGGTTTGGCTGTGTCCCCACCCAAATCTCATGTGGAATTGTAATTCCCAGTGTTGGGAGAGGGACGTGTTCCCACCCAAATCTCATGTGGAGTTGTAATTCCCAATGTTGGGAAAGGGACCTGGTGGGAGGTGATTGGATCATGGGAGTGGATTTCCTCCATGCTGTTCTCATGATAGTGAGTGAATCCTCACGAGATCTGATGGTTTTAAAGTGTGTGGCACTTTCCCCCTGGCTTGCTCACTCTCTCCTGCTCCACCAGGAGAAAATGTGCTTTGCTCCACCAGGAGAAAATGTGCTTTGCTCCCCCTTTACCTTCCGCCATAATTTTAAGTTTCCTCAGACCTCCCAGTCATGTTTCCTCTTAAGCTTGTGAAACTGAGTCAATTAAACCTCTTTTCATAAATAACCCAGTCTTAGATAGTTCTTTATAGCAGTGTGAAAATGGACTAATAGGCCAGGTGCAGTGGCTCATGCTTGTAATCCCAGAACTTTGGGAGGCCGAGGTGGGTGGATCATGAGGTCAGGAGTTCAAGATCAGCCTGGCCAACACAGTGAAACCCTGTCTCTACTAAAAATACAAAAATTAGCTGGGCATGGTGGCGGGCACCTGTAATCCCAGCTATTTGGGAGGCTGAGGCAGGAGAATCCCTTGAATCTAGGAGGCGGAGGTTGCTGTGAGCCAAGATTGTGCCATGCACTCCAGCCTGGGTGACAGAGCTAGACTCCATCTTGGAAAAAAAAAAAGAAAAGAAAATGGACTAATACACACCCTAATTATTACAACAATTTTTGTGTATGATAAAGCTATCATAATACAATGAAATGAACAAATAATTTTCTTTTTTTCTATTTTGAGACAAAGTCTCACTGTCACCCAGGCTGGAGTGCAGTGGTGCAATCTCGGCTCACTAAAACCCCATCTCCCAGGTTCAGTCGATTCTCCTGACTCAGCCTCTCGAGTAGCTGTGATTACAGGCATACAATACCACCCTGGCTAATTTCTCTATTTTTAGTAGATATGGGGTTTCTTCGTGTTGGCCAGAGTGGTCTTGAACTCCTGATCTCAGGTGATCCACCTGCCTCGGCCTCCCAAAGTGCTGGGATTACAGGTGTGAGTCACCGTGCCTGGCCAAATATTTTTCAATAAATGGTGGAGGGATAACTGACCAACAATTTGAGAGGGAAGGGAAGAATTTAGATCCACATCTTATACTATACATTAAAATTAATTTCATTTGATTTGAAATCTTAAAAACATTTAATACTATGAAGGCTGGAAGAAAACAGAATTGAAAATTTGTCAAAACAGTAGTGGGAAGGTGACTCTATAATTAGAAGTAATATACTATTTCTTATACTTTAAGCAATTAGTATTGCTTATTGTATAGCAATATAGTATACACTACACAGAAAATATTAAAATTCTGAACTATACAAAAATTTTTTAAAATAAATTTTTATGCAACCTATCACCAGAATTAACAACAAACAACATACCAGGAGATACATTTACAACAAACATGATCAAAAAAGATTAATATCATTGCTATGTCAAGAACTCAGATACGTTGGTAAGAATCCATTAAGATCTCAGCTGGTAACTGAACAAAAACTAACAAAAAATTTCACAAAAGAACAAATATTAACAAACACATAAAAATAATCAATTTTACTAATTATCAGAGAGAAGCAAATTAAAAGAAGCATGGTATTTTTTCACTAAATTAATTGAATTAACTTTATTAAATGAACACCTTTACTAAATTAATCCCTACCAAATTAAAATGGAAATCCCCAAATCTGAACCCAGTAATATCAGGACCTGTATTCCTTGGGTAGTATCATAAATTTATGTAACCAATTAGGAAAGTAATTATAAGTCCTAAAAATGTTTATACCCTTTGACCTAATGAATCTCTTTGGAGAATGAATCCAGAGCATAGCAGCAGAAGCCCGAACCCAATGCCAAAACTCAGTTTCATCTTTTCATGCCTGCCCTGAATTAGGCCTTCCCAGACCCCATGTCTGTGCTGTCCAACACAGCAGCCACGGTCCACATGCACCCCTGTTTCCCCCACAAGGTAATGAACTCCATAAGAGGTACCCTGTCAATCTTGTTTCCTGTAGAATCCTAGATCTTAGAATAGTGCCTAGCACACAGTAGGTGTCAACAAGTACTTGTTGAATGAATTTATGAATGAATGTCAAGTTATTCCACCAATCTTCCTCAAATATGCTTTGAGCTTTCTTGTCTCCAAGAAAGTCTTGCCTCAAAGTGTGTTTGCTTTTGCCTTCCTCCTATCCAGAATCTTTATTACTTATCTAAAATGAGGTACTTTGCACTTCAAGTACAAACTGCCCAACTCAAAAGCATTTCATGATAAGGAGATTTTTTTTTAATCTTACAAAGAAGTTCAGAAGTTGTGCAGTTCCAGGGTTGGGTAATTGGGTGGTTCAGCAGTGTTCTCAAGGAACCATCCTTGTCCACCTTTTCTCTCTGCCACCCTGCCGCTGTTGCCTTTAGCTTCCCCTTTATGTTTGCAAGACAGTTCAAGCTCTATGTCCTTAATAACATCTCAAGTCCAGAGCACCTTGCTTCCTTTTGAAGACTTAGAGATTTTCCCAGACATCCCTTCTGCAGACTTCCCTTTTATGTTCCATTGTTCAGTACTATAGCATATGTCCATTATTTTATTTTATTTTTTTTAGAGACAGGGTCTCAGTCTGTGGCCCAGGCTAGAGTGCAATGGCTCAATCATAGCTCACTGCAGTGTCAAACTCCTGAGCTCAAGCAGTTCTCCCACCTCAGCCTCCTTCATAGCTGGGACTAACGATACACACCACCACATTCTGCTTATTTTGTTTTTTAGTTTTGTAGCGAGGAGGGCTCACTATATTGTCCAGGCTGGTCTCAAACACCTGGTCTCAAGCAATCCTCCCATCTTGACCTCTCAAAATATGGGGATTACAGGCATGAGCCACTGTGCCCAGACCAATACATCCCCATTTTAAAGTCAGCCCATTTTTAAACCGTTGGCA
Source organism: Cheracebus regulus (assembly GCA_963574635.1). NCBI lineage: Eukaryota > Metazoa > Chordata > Mammalia > Primates > Pitheciidae > Cheracebus > Cheracebus regulus. Next base: position 56,803 of record CAUYQU010012011.1, read on the forward strand.
AGAGTACAGAATTTTCATGATTGGCCCAAAGTATCCAGATTCACCTTCCTTGAGCTCGCTGAGTCCCCCATCCCAGGGCCCCAGGTTGAGGTAATTTAAAGAATTGGGAATGGGGTAGGAGGTTGCGGTCCAGGAAAATAAAATGGTCTCAGAATAAGCCCTTGAGACTTTTTATAAGTCACAAAATCCAAATCTCGGGTCCTTCATTAATCCTTCCCTTATTATCTTAACCAGAAGCAGCCTGTCCCGCCTATGAATTTAAAACCTTGAGTTCAGGCCAAAAACATTGAAATCATTCTTGATTTCTCTCTTTACGTCATAAATCATAACCCTGTATCTCATCCATCTTGTCTACTCTACCATCATTATATATCAGAATCTAACCTCATCCTGTCTCTCTGGTCCAAGCCACCATCATCATCTCACCCCGGATTACTGCAGCACCCTTCTCACTGGCCTCAGGCTTCTCCTTGTGCACAGAGTGATCCTTCCAAGTTGTGAGTCCCCTCATGTCACCGCTCTGCTCAAAACCCTCCAATGGCTTCAGAATAAAATCCAAAGTCCTTACCACCACCCACAGAGTCCTCAGTGACCTGCTGTCCCCTCTCTCACATCACCTCCTGCCCATGGTCTCCTGCTCGCTGCCTTCCAGCTACACTGGCCTGCTTGTTGTTGGAACTCACCAAGCACACTTCTTCCTGAAGGCCTTCGTGCTTGCTGTTCACCTTGCTTAGAAAATTCTTCACAGACTCAGATGACTCACTCACTCCTTCCTCAGGTTTTGACTCAACGGTCTCCTTACCAGAGAGGTCTTCTCTGATCTCTCATCTAAAAAAACCACATTCCCTCAACCATGTCACTCTACCCTCCCTAACCTGCTTCATTTTTCTTCAAATTACTTCTCATCGGTTGATGTATTATACATATTTATTTGCTCACACGCTGTCTTGTCTCATTAGAACATGAGATCCATGAAGCCAGGGGTTTTACCTGTTTTGTTCCCTGTTTCTGAGACAGCCAAGTATAAAGGAGTCCCCTGAGAAACTCCGACTGGCCTGCACACTGGAGGAATGGGGTGGAGTTGCAGAAGTTCACGCCCTTTGCAGCAGGGAGGAACCTGGCCTCTCCTGACCCAGGGTAATACCTGGGATTCAATCTGTGAGGCAGGAAAAAACAGCTAGCCGGACTCTCACTTTGCAGCGTCCCTGTTTCCATTTATTTTTCTTTTTGCCTAATAAGTTCCATTTTTCTCACCCTTCGAAGTGTCTGCAAGCCTAATCTCTCATGGCTGTGTGACAAGAATCCAGCTTTTAGCTGAACTAAGGAGAAAGTCCTATCACAGTTTAGCCTCAGAGCTTACAACCAAACATAGAATATAATGGGTGCTCCATATATATTTGTTGAATAATTAGGTATTCCTTTAGCCTTTTTTTTATCATCTGTTTGTCATGGTCTCTAGCTGTTATCTTTACACCCATCCTGTCTCTTCAATGGAACATACGATTCTTTTTTTTTTTTAATTACTTTTTTTTTTTTTTTTTAAAGATGGGGTTTCATCACGATGGCCAGGCTGGTCTTGAACTCCTGACCTCCGGTGATCCACCCACCTCGGCCTCCCAAAGTGCTAGGATTACAGGCGTGAGCCACCGCGTCCGGCTGGAACATATGATTCTTAAAGGCCAGAGCTGAGTCTTAAAGCCCAAGGCCTTACATAAAGAGGGCACTCCAAAGTGTATGTTGTTGACACTGGGAGGGAGGATACATCAGGGCAGTAACAGCTGTTGTATGTTACCTCACCCACTCTTGGCAGGACCCTGAAAAGCTGACATGAGACACAACAGCACATTTAGGAGAGGGTGTCAGGCTTAGGATTCTGCTCCCGAGGAGGGACCAATTTGAGTTCTTGAACAGGAGGAAGGAGGCACCTCTCCCATACTAAAAGGAGAATACAGGAGCACCTTTCCCACCCACATTTCCCCTAGAACTAGTCTTTCCACTTGGAAGTTTGTTTACAATTCCATGTTCTTTGCAACCGAATGGGGCCTCACCCTCATTAATTGGTGGCAAAGGTCACTACTTAACAGATGCTAAACAGAAGCAGAGCAAAGTCAAGGGTGGCTAAGGTCGAGTCATTGCTCAAATTTAGGAAGGAAACGCCAGGTCTCACCCCCTACCAGCCCCTAGCGTGAGGTGGGGCCCCAGGAGGGCGGCCGAGCCCCGAGAGAGCAGCTCCCTTCATCCCCCGTGCTGTCGTTTCTGCACAGTTCTGCGGAAATTCAGCGGCAAGGCCATTTACCAGACACAAAGGAACCAGGCCACTTTCCAATGTCGATAGCATTACACTTGCCAGAGGAGAAAGGGACAAATGAGGAGACTGAAGACAGTGCTTTCAAGAGAAGAAGAAAAAGATATTGAATGTGCACTCACTCAGCCAAAAAAGCAAATGCCAGGAAGAACCGTGAGCCTCGTTTGAAGCCAAGTCTGCGCAGCCGGGTCCCAGGTGTAGGGAGGAGGGGTGGTCTGAGGACGCACAGCAAACGCCCTGGGGGGGTGGGGCGCGGGGAGAGGGACGTATTTTAAGCAACCTTAAAAGACTCGTTTTAGCATTCCGCAGGAAATGAAAAGCAGATGTGTTGGTTTGGAACTTGTTTACGTATTTGGCCTCTGAGAAGCTTCCAGGGCAGTTAGGACTGGAGAGAAGGGGTATTTTAGGCAAATGCTATAGTCTCCACTCTGAGAGACTGGGACCCTTCTTCACTGGCTCACTTCCTTCTTGAGAAGCAACCATTTAGGCTGAAAGACCCTCATTGTCCCTGTCTAGGCAGGTCTGGCTAGAATAAACAGGCATTTGATACATAGAACGGATCTCCTGTACCTTCTTACAGAAACTAAGGGTTGCTGCACCTTCTCTCTTGCTTTCAAGTCACACTCACTGGGCAGATAAGCAAAAACAGAGGCCTGGACATTGGGAGGATGATGGAATGGTTCACAGTAAAGGTCCTGAGGTTTGCAGAAGGCTTGTTAGATTACAGATTACTGGGCCTTAGCTGAGCTAAGGTGAGACCAGTGGCTACACACTGGAATCACCTGAAGGTTAAAATAGACTGATAGCTGGGCCCTGTTCCCACAGATTCTGATATTAACTGGTCTGGGGGTATGACTTAGGCATTTTTAAAAATATATTTTTAATATAGAATAGAGAGGAAGTCTCACCATGTTGCCTAGGCTAGTCTCAAACTCCTGACCTCAGGCAGTCCTCCTGCCTGGGCCTCCCAAAGACTGGGATTACAGGCTTGGGTCACCAGGCCCAGCTGACTTGGGCATTGTTTAAAGCTCTCCAGATAGTTCTAAGGTACAGCCAAGGTTCAGAACCACTGAGCTATTTCTCTTTTACCTGCTCTCATCATTACATCCCTATATTAATTTCAATTTACCTTCATAACATGTTCTCAGGGTAGTTAGGACCACAGGAGAGTATGGGATCTAAATCAGGCATAAACCTAGATTTAGAGAAGAGGCTAAGAGTATTGCTCTCTGAGACATCAACTATCAAAAAAAACTATGTAAATGCAGGCAATTCCCCTTTTTTGTAATATGTCTAGGAAATGGCACTCCTTAAAAGATATTTTTTAGTTGCTGCTAAGAGAAAGGAAAACTAACCATCTTTAACACTTATTGAGCATTCATTATATGTCAAGTACTCTTCCAGGTGCTTTCATTTTAAATTCATTTAATTCCCACAACAGCTCAATGGTGTTGCAGCTGTTATTATCCCCCATTTAGCAAATGAGGAAACTGAGATACTGGAGATGAACTCATTTGTCCAAAACCACGTAATTAGTGTCACAGCTGGCTCTCAAACTTTGGTGTGCCTCTGAATTATGGAGACTACAGAGACTGTTGGGAAAGAAAACTAGCTCAGAGCAGTCCGAGCTCCGTGAAGTATGCAAAATTTATCAAGCCTGGAGAGACGCAAGTGTGGGACTTCAGTCATATCTCTGTGCCCATGCCCAGGGCAACTGTTTAAAGGCATTTTGTTCCCTCTTCACTGCCCCATTATCTTCATGTTCCTGGAATTTGCGTTGCAAAGAACAATAAGCCAATCAATAGCTTATGTGATTTTAGTATAAATTATTGGTAAACAATTTAGGAACTATTTTTTCCTTAAAAATCCTCCTGTAGCTACTTCTAATCAGAGTGTGTGTTTAGGGTATTTTGAATCTATGCTCCTGGGTGGCCACCCTCAAGCTTTGAGCTTGAATAAACTTGAAGCCATCCTCACCATGTTAACAAGCATTCTGGACAGAAATACAGTTTTGATGAAACATTAATTAGGCTGCACTTTGGCCCACTTCCTTGTAACAGAAAGTGAAAGCTACGGAGTACTAGATCCCGACCACTTGCATTCTCACTGTTCCTACAGATAGGATTTCTGTCTGCAGTTAGAATCATGAAGCCTCTGGTTAAGATAGACTCTCTGATATCAGAATCATAAGACTTTTGTTTAAGAATTGTTTAAGATGTTTTTTCTGATCCCAAATTCCAGCTGATGCTAACAAGTTTGAAGTCCCCCAGAGAGAAGCAGAATCAGCATGAGAATACAGTTTCTTCATCTCCCTGTTCTATGACTTCACCCTACACTCTTGGGCCAAGCAAAGGTCTCACACTTCGGCCCACTCCAAAATCACTAAAAATTCTAGCCCCGAATTCCTTGGAGAGAAGGATTTGAGGTTTCCTCCCATCTCATTCAGCTGCCCTACAGTTAAATCTCTTTCTCTGCTTCGACTAGGTATTTCAGCATACTGACGTGATGTGCACATTGGGCAATGGAATGATATGGTTACAAACTCTATATTTAATCATTTCTTCAGAATTTCATTAATTAAGGTTGTGAACCCCAAATATCTGAGACAGGTCTCAATTTAGAGAGTTTATTTTGCCAAGGTTAAGGATGCACACAGCCTCAGGATGTCCCACAACGTATGCTCAAGGTTGTTGGGGCACAGCTTGATTTTATACATTTTAGGGAGACATGAGACATCAATCAATATATGTAAGATGTACATCGGTTCAATCAGAAAGGTGGGACAACTTGAAGCAAGGAGGATCCTGACCTCCAGTGAGCCACCCACCTTGGCCTCCCAAAGTGCTGGGATTATATGTGGGAGCCAATTTGCCTGGCCTATCAAAATTATTTTTAACAAATTCCCCAGAGAGTTAGTTGTTGAACAAGACATGAGGCCATTGTTGGGGGTTAGTTATTTATTTAGAGACAAGATCTCTCTGTCCCCTAGGCTGGATTGTAGCAGCACTATCGTGACTCACCGCAGCCTCAACTTCCTGGGCTCAAGTGATCCTCCTGTCACAGCCTCCCAAGTAGCTAGGAGTTTCCAAAGGAAGCAATCAGATATGCATTTATCTCAGTGAGCAGAGGGATGACTTTGAGTTCTGTTTGTCCTTTGTCCAAAAGGAATTTCCTTGTGGACAAATTGTGAGGGAGGGGTATAGCTTTTTTTTATCTTAGCGGTTGTTTTTAGGAATAGAATGGAAGGCATGTTTGCCCTAAGCAGTTTCCAGCTTAACTTTTCTCTTTGGTGGGGGGGTCCCAAGATTTATTTTCCTTTCACAAGGTTGACACTGTTCAAAATACTAATGCCCAGGCTCTAACCCAGACCAATTGGATCAGGATCTCCTGGAGTAGTTCTTTATCAAAATTATCACTACTTTTTTTCTTTTGAGAATGCCTCTCCTCTGTCACCCAGGCTGGAGTCCAGTGGCGTGATCTCAGCTCACTGCAACCTCCACCTCTCAGGTTCAAGCGATTCTCCTGCCTCAGCCTCCTGAGTAGCTGGGATTACAGGCACATACCACCATGCCCAGCTAATTTTTGTATTTTTAGTGGAGATGGGGTTTCACCATGTTGGCCAAGCTGGTTTCAAACTCATGACCTCAAGTGATCCACCAGCCTTGGCCTCCCAAAGTGCTGGGATTGTAGGTGGGAGCCACTGCACATGGCCTGTCAAAATTGTTTTTAACAAATTCCCTAGAGAGTTAGTTGTTGAACAAGATATGAGGCCACTGTTGGGGGTTGGTTATTTATTTAGAGACAAGATCTCTCAGTCACCCAGGCTGGATTGTAGTGGTGCTACCATGATTCACTGCAGCCTCAACTTCCTGGGCTCAAGTGATCCTCCTGCCACAGCCTCCCAAGTAGCTAGGACTACAGGTACACACCACCATGCCCAGCTGATTTTTTTTTTTTTTTTTTTTTTTTTTTTTTGTAGAGACAGAGTCTCACTGTGTTGCCCAGACTGGTTTAGAACTCCTGGCCTCAAGTGATTCTCCTGCCTCAGCCTCCCAAAGTTCTAGGATTACTGGCTTAAGCCTCACTATTAGGGTTTAAAATGAAGACTTTGGAATGAGATTATGCTAGGTTCCTTATTTCTCCACCACATACAACTGGAATCTTTTAACAAGTTCCCCATTCTCCCTTTGAACTTTCACTTCCTCATCTGCAAATGAGTATACTTAGTTCTTGAGATTGTTCTGAGGATTACATGGGTTTAAAGCACTTAGCATAAAGATAAAGGCAGGAACTGGCAACTCTAGAAGATCATTCTGAGACATTAAACAGGTCCTCCCTTCTACCATCAACACCAGACACTTCACTGCATTCTTCTGCCCTGCAGTCCCAGGCATGCCCTGCCCCAGGGAAAAGTGAGGTTGTCATAGCTGGAATGCCAAGAAAAATAAAGTCAGTGCTTAACTTTTGAGATTCAAATGAGATTGCTGAACACAAGACTTAGATTTGAGAGGAAAGACTTTTTGAGCATTCAGGAAATATTTGGGCCTAACTAGTTATTTTGAACCAAATAAGAGTGGTCCAGAAGAACTCCCCCGACACCTCCATGCAAGATTACCAGCCCTTAGATACTATCATAGGGTTATCCAGACATGAGAGATGTGTAGTCTCAAAAGAAGACCCAGCCCCCTATCATCTTCCCAAGGTGAATTCCTTTAGCAGAGAGAGAACTCTGGCTGGAAAGCAGAAGAGAAGATAAGCCTTGAGGAAACTAAGAATAGAGGAAACTTGTGTCTACTTCCTATCTAGGAAGGGCGGCTGACCCCACAGATGTGCTTATGCTACAGTGATATGGGGTCAACAGAGCAGAGATGGTTGTTGGGTGATGGGAGAGAGAACTCAATGACAGCGTTGTTCTGGCTGTGGTAGCTGTGGGAAAGTAGCTGGACTCCCTTCCCCCCACACCAATAATGCCCTAAGAAGTGCTCAGAAGTGAGCTGAGAGGGAGAGTTCGCAGCTCAAAGTGCTCATGCTATGGAGGAACAATGATGGATGGCAGTGCAAACCAAAAATTCTAAGCCCCCAGCGACCTGAATGGACCCTTCATCTCGGCAAAGGGCATTCCAATGTTAACCTGAAAAACTAGTTCCGGCCATTATGGGAAGAGGGTCAGACATGCTTCATTATGCCCTCTTCCATTTGGGCATGCAGGAAAAGCTGACCAGCATTAACATCAACACAGACCTTAAGACACGTTAACAGACTAAGTCTGACAAACATTTACAGTTTATTCTCTCTAAAGACTGCTGCCGAGAGGCTTTTTTTTTTAGACAGAGTCTCACTCTGTTGCCCAGTTTGGAGTACAGTGGTGCAATCTCACTCACTGCAACCTCCACTTCCTGGGCTCAAGCAGTTCTCCTGCCTCAACCTCCTGAGTAGCTGGGATTGCAGGCGTGAGCCACCACCCCCAGGGCATTTTTGTAGTTTTTGTAGAGACGGGGTTTCATCATGTTGCCCAGGATGGTCTTGAACTCCTGACCTCGTGATCCGCCCGCCTCGGCCTCCCAACATGCTGGGATTACAGGCATGAGCCACCGTGCCTGGCCCCAGACATTCCTAGCAACAATAAGTCTTTCGACCAGTTGCCAATCAGAAAATATTGGAATCTGCCTGTGACCTAGAAGTCCCTGCTTCTAGTTGTCCTTTCTGGACCCAACACCGTATAGGTATTGACGGATATCTTATGTCTCCCTAAAGTGTATAAAACCAAGTTGTAGACCGGGCATGGTGGGTCACACCTGTAATCCCAGCACTTTAGGAGTCCAAGGCAGGTGGATCATAAGGTCAGGAGTTTGAGATTAGCCTGGCCAACATGGTAAAACCCTGTCTCTACTAAAAATCCAAATTTAACTGGGTGTGATGGCATGTACCTGTAGTTCCAGCTACTTGGGAGGCTGAGGCAAGAGAATCACTTGAACCTAGGAGGCAGAGGTTGCAGTCAGCCAAGACTCTGCCATTGCACTCCAGCCTGGGTGATAGAGCGAGACTCTATCTCAAAAAAAATCAAAAGCTGTAGCCTGACTACCTTGAGAACACGTTCTCAGGATCTCCTGAGGGCTGTGTCACCGGCCACTGGTCACTCATATTTGGCTCAGAATAAATCTCTTGAAATAGTTTACAGAGTTTGACTCTTCATCAATAGCAGCATGGGCTGAGCAAACTAGATGGGCATGCAGCGCTTTAGAGGACAAGATGGGGCTATGCTAGTATCTCTGGGTGCCCGGAGATGAGCTGTTCCCCATCTCTGGAGCTGCCAACTCAGAGCACATGGTGTTACATGGGTCCTGCCTTCCCATTCTCCTGCAATTGAGATTCTAGCTAAAGGAAATCAAGGGAGAGAGGATGAGCATGAATGAATTTCCTACTGGATTAATTTTCCTGCATTACACAGACTGAGAGTCTTGGATAAAAATTATGTTCTGTTTTAGAAAATCAAAAATGTATTCATGCATATCTGAAGCTGTCTCATAAAATTAATGCCTGCTAATTATTAGAACTGTCAAGTTTCCTAAAACTCAGCAGGACAGTATGGCTCCCTAAAAAGTAGCACAACAATCAATATGAAATAGATTTAATCAGCAGATATCTTTAAAATGGCAGTGTGTTTACAAGGAGTTTTGAGTGACATAAAAAAACTGAAAATTAAATATTGAGGCCAGGCGCAGTGGCTCATTCCTGTAATCCCAGCACTTTGGGAGGCTGAGGTGGGTGGATCACTTGAGGTCAGGAGTTCAAGACCAGCCTAGCCAACATGGAGAAGCCCCCTCTCCACTAAAAATACAAAAATTAGCTGGGCATGGTGATGAGTGCCTGTAATCCCAGGTACTTGGGAGGCTGAGACAGAAGAATTGCTTGAACCCAGTAGGCAGGGAGCAGAAATCAAGCCACTATACTCCAGCCTGGGCAACAGAATGAGATTCCGTCTCAAAAAATAATAATAATAAAAATAAATAAATAAATATTGAAAAATGGGGGTGGAGCATTATTGCAACACTGCCTGGGGGAGAAAGAGACTGTGTCGGTTAGACCGGATTGGTATTCCAGGTTCTGGGTGGTGTCTCTGCAGTCAAACACCCAGAGTTCCTATGTTCTACTGTGAACTGGATGCATAGCCCATGAAGCTACTTAACTTGCTTTACTACAATTTGAAATTCACCAATGACAAACTTGGTTTTCCAATCACCTAAAGGAGAGAGGTACAAATAGTAGTCACAAAGACTCCTCTATGTTGAAAGGTGTGCCCTGCCCTGTAAATCCACACACTGGTGTTCTGGTTTACAAATAAGTCTCTGCTGAGTTAATTAATGGATGCTTCCTAGATAGGGTTGTCGGATTTATTAAATACAAATAGAAATACTGGGCCGAGCGCGGTGGCGCACTCCTGTAATCCCAGCACTTTGGAAGGCCGAGGTGGGCAGATCACAAGGTTAAGAGATCGAGACCATCCTGGCCAACTTGGTGAAACCTCGTCTCTACTAAAAATATAAAAATTAGCTGGGTGTGGTGGCGCATGCCTGTAGTTCCAGCTACTTGGGAGGCTGAGGCAGGAGAATCACTTGAACCCGGGAGGCAGAGGTTGCAGTGAGCAAAGATTGCACCACTGCACTTCAGCCTGGTGATAGAGCGAGATTCAGCCTCAAAAAAAAAAAAAAAAAAAAAAAAAAATTAGGGCCAAGTGCAGTGGTTCATGCCTGTAATACTAGCACTTTGGAAGGCCGAGTCGGGAGGATGACTTGAGGCCAGGAGTTCTAGACCAGCCTGGACAACCTAGTGAGACTCTGTCTCTACACAAAATTTAAAAACTTAGCAGCTGGGCATGGTGCCACATACATGTAGTCTTAGCTGCTTGGGAGTCAGAGGCAGGAGGAGCTCCTGATCCCAGGAGTTCAGGGGTGCAGTGAGCTACAATCGCAGCACTGCACTCCAGTCTGGGCGACAGAGAGAGACCCTGTCTCTAAAACAAAACAAATATTGTATGGGACATACTTATACTAAAAATTATTCATTGTTTATCTAAGATTCAAATTCTACTGGGCACCCTGTATTTTTCTGTCAACCCTACTAGAGCCTGCCCACGGCCAGGTATACTAATAAGATGGAGATCCCACATCTGCAAGGCTGAGGACCAGTCCCAGCCCCAAGACTACCCTCACCCAACATAAAGCTGCTCTCACATGGGGCCCACCTAAGTAACCCAGCCCAAGGTTAGGTTAGGCTAGGTTTAGACTCTCTCTCTCTCTCTCTCTCTCTCTCACACACACACACTCTCTCTCTCTCTCTCTCTCTCTCTCCCTCCTCTCTACTCTCTCTCCTTTTCTCGTCTCTCTTCCTTTTATAAGTATTTTTTATTAAAAATCATTTTTAACTGACACAACTATACATACTTATGGGACATAGTGATATTTCAATACATATATAGTGATCAGCAAATCAGGGTAATTAGCATATTCATCATCTTGAACATTTATTTTTTTGTTTTGTTTGGTTTAGAGACAAGATCTTGCTGTGTTGCCCAGGATGGAATGCAGAGGCATGATCATAGTTCATAGTTTACTGTAACCTCAAACTCCTGGACTTAAGCAATCCTCCTGCCGCAGCCTCCAGAGTAGCTAGGACTATATGCATTCATCACCACCTGGCTAATCAAATATTTATCTTTTTTTGTGTGTGTGTTGAGAACATTCAATACCCTCTTTGTAGTTATTTGAAACTATATAATATACCACTGTTAACTATAGTCATCCAATAGTGCCATAGAACACTAGAATTTATTCCAACTTATTCCTCCTATCTAGCTGTCATTTTGTATCCTTTAACAAATCTCTCCCTATACCCACTTCTCCCTACTCCCCAAGCCTCTAGTATCCTCTGTTCTACTTTTTACTTCTATTAAGATCAACCTTTTTTAGTTTCCACATATAGGTGAGAACATGTGGTATTTAGCTTTCTGTTCAAATTATCTCGCTTATTTCACTTAACACAATTGTCCTCCATTCCATCCATGTTGTTGCACATGACAGGATTTTATCCTTTTTCATGGCTGAGTAGTATTCCATTGTGTATATATACCACATCTTCTTTAGCCATTCATCTGTTGTTGGACACCTAGTTTGACTCCCTGTCTTGGCTATTGTGAATAGTACTGCAGTAAACATGGGGGTGCAGATGTCTCTTTAATATGTTGATTTCATATCCTTTGAGTATATACCCAGGAGGGGGATTGCTGGATCATATGAAAGTTCAATTTGTAGTTTTTTGTTTTTTGAGATGGAGTCTCGCTGTGTCACTGAGGCTGGAGTGCAGTGGCACAATCTCGGCTCACTGCAACTGCAACCTGCAACCTCGGCCTCCTGGGATCAAGCAATTCTCCTGCTTTAGCCTCCTGAGTAGCTGGGACTACAGGTGCATGCCACCACGCCCAGCTAATTTTTTCATATTTTTAGTAGAGACGGGTTTTCAATATGTTAGCCAGCATGATCCTGATCTCCTGACCTTGTGATCCACCCACCTTGGCCTCCCAGAGTGCTGAGACATAGGTGTGAGCTACTGCGCCCGGCCTCGGTGTGTAGTTTTTTGAGGAAACTCCGTAGTGTTCTCCATAATGGCTATGCCAGTTTGCGTTCCTACATAATCTTCATTCCTTCAAAGCTTTCTCTTTATTTATATACAAAGTAAACAACCTCCCTGATTAAGCGTTCCAGGATTTTACCACATGTTAATTCCAAGGCCAAATTTATAACTTGGACAATACATGTATAAAATTGAAAGTCACTTATTGGTGGCATCCAAGGAGGTAATGAACATTATTAACAACATCTATTATGTTGTAAGATTAGTTGCTCCCCTGCAGTAGCTAGTCAGATATGAATTCTTATTAACTTTCAACACAGAGAATTTTTGTTCCTTTACCTGAGTCTTCTCCTGATTTTTGCCTAAACCACAATCGTGGGCTTTACTATCCATTGCATCCTGAGATCCCTAGACTTCAGATCACCTTACAGAAAAAATCAGTTAATGTATCTCTGTAGGGCCACCTCATTTGTACCTACGGAAAATTAAGTTAGGAAGGTCACCACAGAATAAACAGGGGAGCACGTTTGGCCTGTGATTCAATGAGCAAAAAAGATCTCTTTGCTCTTTTCCCAAGCCAGCTCTCCTTCTCTTTTTCTCAGCACTAACATATTATAGGATGTCAGTATCTTTGTTTTTTGGGTTTTTTTTTTTTTTGAGACAGAGTCTCGCTCTGTTGCCCAAGCTGGACTGCAGTGATGCGAATAGGACTCACTGCAGTCTCAACCTCCTGGGCGCAAGCAATCTTCCTGCCTCAATCTCCTGAGGAGCTGGGACTAGAGGTGCACACCACCATGCCGGGCTAATTTTTATTTTTTTTGTTTTTGTTTTTGAGACAGGGTCTCGCTCTGTTGCCCAGGCTAGAGTTCTCAAGCAATTCTCCTGCCTCAGCCACCCAAGTAGCTGGGATACAGGTGTCTGTCATCATGCCCAGCTAATTTTTGTATTTTTAGTAGAGATGGGGTTTCACCATGTTGGCCAGGCTGGTCTCGAACTCCTGACCAAAAGTGATCTGCCCACCTCTGCCTCCCAAAGTGCTGGGATTACAGGTGTGAGCCACCGTGCCCAGCCCAGGATGTCAGTATCTTATACTTGACTGTGGTTTCCCTTTATCTTCTTCTAAAGAGGTTTCTGCCCTCTCTAGAGAGACAACATTGATTCTTTACCCCCAGATCAGATGGAGTTAAGTTCATGCTACTTGACTCAAGCCATCATCAACCTCTTCCACTCTAGGCATAAAGTGCAATTTTTGCTAAGGAACTAAAAAGTCTCTCTGGTAAAGTGTGATTTAGGTCATTCTTCTAGAATTTGGGTTTTAATTCATGGCTGGCATTCCTGAAGTAGTTTAGGGTGAGCATCTGAAATAAATGAGTCATCTCAGTCCTTCTATTTCTTCTATTTCCCATTATTTTCTAACTTAAACATCTTGGGACTAAAGATTAATTTCTCCTCCCAGTGCTGGCAATGGGCAAGTCATTCTGTAAAATATATTGGGAAATTAATGGACTTCCATTTGGGGAGAAGTAAACAAAAGTAGATAATATATATGCCTGTTTATCTATAGACACACAGTATTGGGAGCTGAAGAATGAACAGTTCTAAGCCAGGCTTGTTGTTAGGTTAAAAAAAATCCCAACCAGCCAACCACCAATCTGGTTTTTCTCAAGCTGTCAGCTGAGGCAGAGAGAAGTAAAATAAGTTGAGGAGTGTTTTAAGGAGCAAAGAAGATGCTATACTTGTCCCCATATTCTCCACCAAGTCAACCCTCCTTATGTGGCAGGGAGAGCTGCACTCAGACCCTGGATGCCCAGGAAGAAATTGGGAGGAATTTCTGCTCCCACTGCAGGTAGGATCTGGTGGTTTGGTGAAATACATGTGGTTAAGAAACTTTCTCAGATTAGGCCAGGCGCAGTGTCGCACACCTGTAATCCCAGCACTTTGGGAGGCCGAGGCGTGCGGATCACGAGGTCAAGAGATGGAGATCATCCTGGTGAAACAATGGTTAAAACCTCGTCTCTATTAAAAATACAAAAATGAGCTGGGCGTGGTGGCACATGCCTGTAGTCCCAGCTACTCAGGCGGCTGAGGCGGGAGGTGCTTGAACCTGGGAGGTGGAGGTTGCCGTGATCCAAGATTGTGCCACTACACTCCAGCCTGGCAACAGTGTTTCAAAAAAAAAAAAGAAAAAGAAAAAGAAAAAGAAAACCACCTCAGATTGATTGCCCGATTGGTTTGGGAGACAGAGGTTGCTAGCTGCCAGAGGCACTCAGAGGCAAAAGGACACTGAGGCTTTATAAAGGCTCCTTCCATGGTAGGCACTTGACAGCAGACACAGCAACCTACAATATCAGCCTCAGCATTTATTCTTCCCCTGCTCCAGAGTGCAAAATATCTCCCTAAGTATTGCACAAAAACACTGTGAGAACCATTCAACCAACTTCTATATAAATGTAGTCATCATACTACATAAGATATATTGTTAGCTAACATTAGTGCAGCACCCTACAGTTTGTAAAGTGAGCTCAGATCCATGCTCTTAATTGGTCCAGTTGCACACAAGCCTTACCATGATATTCTATGATCTTGAGCCATCAGTAAATAGTGGTGGTGCTGAAGTTCTCCAGAACGTGTCTCAGTCAGGGAAACCCTTCAATATGGTCTTACAAAGAAATAGCAGTTTATTTGATAACTGAAAAGACAGAGGGTCTTGCTCCGTCACCCAGGCCGGAGTACAGTGGCTCAATCACAGCTCACTGCAGCCTTGAACTCCTGGGCTCAAGTGATCCTTCCGCCTCAGCTGCCTGGGTAGCTGGCACTAGAGGCGCACACCACCACACCCAGCTAGCTTTGAAATTTTTTCTGTAGAGGTAGGGGCTTGCTATATTTCCCAGGTTAGTCTTGAACTCCTGGCCTCAAGTAATCCTCCTGCCTTGGCCTCTCAGAGCACTGGGATTACAAGCATAAGCAACCACACCTAGCTATAAGGTATATTTAAAACAAAAGATATTGGTGTTGGCAGGCAAAACTCAAGAAAGGTGAAGGTACCCAGGTCCTCTGCTCTCCCTGGATCCTGTAGAGAGGTGGGCCTTTTAGGTGCAGCTGGATGCATCATCAAGCATCTGAGGAGGGACCCCTGGTGGCTTTTCCTTTTCATAGGTCAACTTGAGAGGGCCTTTGCTGTGGTGGGATAAGGATTTCAGGGTTCAGACACTCATCCGCATGAGCTTAGGGGCCCACAGCTTAAGGAAGTACTATGAAATGCCCAGCTAGTGTCTTCAGGACTTCTGGTACCATAGGAAGTTGAAGTTGGGCACAGCCAGCCTGTCCTCTTGGGGAAAGAGGAAGCTAGCCCACTGCCAGGCAACCCCAAAAAGAGTTATTGGGACCATTCATTGGATATTCCTATTTGTCACACGATGCTTTCTACCCATATCCCCCAAATCTAAGTACTTGGTACATAAAAAGTACTCAAAAAAATAACTACAGCTACCACTAATTGAGGGCCTATTGCATGCAAGTGACTTGGCATATTTTATCACTAGTTCTCACAATGACCATGCAAGATAGGTATTATTAGCTCCATTTTATAGATGAGGAAACAGAAGCTAGAGAAGGTGAAGTGAGCTGCTTAGTAGTATGTAAGTCACATATAGTTAGTAAATGCCGAAGGTGGAATCTGAACCCATATCTGTGACTCCTTTTCCCCCCAGGATATATAGCCTGTCTCTGTGAAAAGCAGTCTCTCTCCTCCTCCCCACCAGCCCCCTGTACATGTATGTGTCTGTCTGTCTCCAGCTGCAGCTCCATCTATCTCTCTGTCTGTTTCTCTCTCCTCTGTGGGTAGGTTCCTATCACTTCCTTTCCTGGTCCACGCCTTGCGTGCCTTCCTGCTGAAATGTCCTTCACCAGTGAGGCCTCCTGATCCTTCTGCATTGTCACAAGCTGGCCTGGATTATTTTTCTCACCTCTACTCAGTCTAATTTGCTCTCTACCTTCCAAACCCAGCAGGGACCTGAAAAGCAGTGGTCATCTGCTGTTAGTAAAAGATCCAAGAAAAACAAAAGCTAAACTAGGAGCAGAAACAAAAGGAAGAGATAGAAACCAAACCTGGTTTCTTGGCAGGGCCAGGGCCCTTAGAGACAGAATGACCCAAGGTCAGTCAAACCTGAACCCTAAAGCAGAAGGGCCTCTGGCCTTTTCACTCAGCAAGATGCCCAGGGAACAACCCAGAACATAGTGAATCTGGCCTAGGACAGTGTTACATTCTCCACGGACTTGTAAGCCCTAACAATCACTATCCTCCTCCCCCTCCTCCTCATCAAACACATTTATTAAGTAGCCTAATTATTAAATAAAGCAGGTGGAAGAGAAAGGTGGGAAATTGGAGGGTTGAATCAAGCTTTTTAAAAAGCCAGAAAAATGACTCACTGTGTGTAACACTTCATTTGGAGAAAAAGGTGGATGTTACTGATCCAGCCAGGTGCATTGTTAGACCTGTAGGGGAGAGATAGGGAAATAGAACATTTTTTTCTCTCTCTCAGTCACAACTACTGTAAGCTCAGAGCTGAACTGCTAGGCCTCTAGAATAAATTCAGAGGATTTATTCTTCCAACAAGGGCCAGAAAACTGACAGAATCACAGGCAAGAATAATATCTGTTCAAGTCAGTGTTTAGAATATTAGAAATGTGAAGACATTTTATTAGCAAATCCACCAGATTTTCTCAAGGTAAGAAATTGCACTCTCTCTTTCTTTCTTTCTTTTTTCTTTTTCTTTCTTTCTTTTTTTTTTTTTTTTTGATACATAGTCTCACTCTATCACCCTGGCTGGAGTGCAGTGACACAATCTCAGCTCACTGCAACCTCTGCCTCCTGGATTCAAGTGATTCTCCTGCCTCAGCCTTCCGAGTAGCTGGGATTACAGGCACTCAACACAATACCTGGCTAATTTTTGTATTTTTAGTAGAGACAGGATTTCATCATGTTGGCCAAGCTGGTCTTGAACTACTGACCTCAGGTGATCCGCCTGCCTCAGACTCCCAAAGCGCTGGGATTACAGGCATAAACCAGCACGCCCAGTTATTTAGTTAAATCCTGGGATGGAGCCCAGTGTCTGACACAGAGCAGATGCTCAGTAAATGTTTGCTAGGGCCAGGCATAGTGGCTCATGCATGTAATACCAGCACTTCAGAAGGCAAAGGTAGGAGGATCATTTGAGCCCAAGGGTCTGAGATCAGCCTGAACAACCTAGCAAGATCCCCATCTCTACAAAAAAAATGTTTAAACAATTATATTGAAAAGTTTACTAGGACAAAATTGAAGGCAAGAGCTGAGTGTTGTACAATTTTGTATTCCACTCAGTGCCCAGCACTAAGTGAATGAGTGTCTGCAGGCATTAATGAATGAGAAATGCACTTTTTGATTTGCCTTTGAAGGAAAGCATATGCCTTTGCAAGCAGTGGAATCATCTTCCTAATTATCCAAGAAGTCTGTGTTATCGTCTTAATTTCATTTTGATTTTGTTCCCTTAGAAGACAGAGCTTTTGCTAACCGAATCTGGCTGCTAAAAGGAAACAGTTCTGCTGGCTTTTCTTCCTCTTCATGTAGAGTCAAACAGTCCTGAACTTCTAGACATCAAGGTATTTCCTATGTTCTTGTCTGGGCACAGGTCAGAATTCTCCCAGGAGCTGGTCTAATTTGCCTCCAGCTTTCCTGGTCCTCCTCCCTTCGAGTCTCACTTCTCCTTGTTCTTTATTTTGCCCTAGTTGAGTTTTGAGCCCTTTTGTCCAGCAGCTCCCTGCCTCTCCCAACACAGTAAATCTCATCTCTCTCAGTCTAGCACATTTACCTGGAAAGCACTTAATACATCTGGATCATATGGGTAGCCAAGAAAGGACATAGTGTGTGGGGGGGAAACTGAGGTAGGAGCAGGGAGAAGCAAGAACCTTTTCTCTAAAGAGTCCTGAGTGTGTACGGGCACGATGGCTCACACCTGTAATCCCAGCACTTTGGGAGGCCGAGGCGGGTGGATCATTTGAGGTCAAGAGTTCAAGACCAGTCTGGCCAATATGATGAAACCTCGTCTCTACTAAAAATATAAAAATTAGCCAGGCGGTGTTGGCGCACGCCCATAATCCCAGCTACTCGGGGGGCTGAGGCACAAGAATTGCTTGAGTTTGGGAGGCGGAGGGCGATGAGTTGAAATCATGCCTCTGCACTCCAGTCTGGGTGACAGAGTAAGACCCTGTCTCAAAAAAAAAAAAAAAAAAAAAGAGAGTGTCCTGAATGGAGGGATAGTGGGGATCAGTGACAGGCTTTCTTTTCACAAACAGAAACAGGTGCGAGTCACTGAAGGGGCTTCATTTAGGAGACGAAGTGCATTTCATTCTATCAGCTCCCTTCACAAATATATAAAAGCTCCCTGTTTTACAGCTGAGGAACTGAAACTTAGAGAGGTTAGGAGACTTCCTGCCCACACCTTCAGGCTGAGCTAGGTACCCCTCTTCTAGGCTTCTCTCAGGGGACCTCTGTATTAGCGTTTATCATACTGTGACACAGTTACTTACTTATGTCTTTTTCTACTCAATGTTCTGTGTACTCACTGAGGGCAGGAGCTGTGTCTTTCATTTCCATGATTCTCAAGGGTAAAGCCCTCAATAAATGTTTACCGAATGAATGACTTGCCCAAGGTCACACTGCTAAAACGTGGCAGAGCTGGGACTAGAACCAAGACCTCTGTCTCCCCAGATCCCATATCTTTGCTGTTCTCCTGGGACATTTTCTGGAAGAAAGTGAACTGTGGACCTATAAAGAACCTAATCAATCATTCGGCAGGTTTGTGAACTATACTGAGTGGTTTTTTTTTTTTTTTTTTTTTTTTTTTTAACTTTTATTCTCCTTTCTTTTTGCTATTGTCAAGAATTCTAGGCAGTTACTCAGAGCTGAGCCAGGCAGGTCACATCTATAATCCCTGCTCCCAAAATAGCTGAATTCATCATGTCTTCAGAGGGGAAGGCTTTGCCGATGAAAGTGAGGGCTGCAAATCTCCACAGATGGCTTTCTTGCTGCCTCTCCTGCCCGCCTGCCAGGTGTGAACAAACACTTTGAAGTAATTTGGGGATGCCTGAGAGGAAATGTCAAAGGCTGTGCTTCATGGTTCTTAAAACATTGGAGAGTTCTGATCTTGTTGCTCCCAAACAACTAGGCTGGAAATCTCATGAGAAAAGGCTTGTTTCTTTTCTCATCAGGTCACACATGTTGATGATAGAGGGTCCGTTCTTGTCAACCACAAGCAAGATGCTAGCATTTGACTTTGATAATGTGAATGCGGCCAGACACTGAGAAGAAAGAAGTGCCAGGCCTGCACTGCTGCTGACAGTAGAAGGGATTGTCTGGCTTCAAAGGAAAACCCAGAAGAGAAAGGCAGCAGAGACAAGGGGTCCTGAGAACTGTGTTTGTAGTGGTCAGGAGTCCAGGCTCTGGCCAGGCGCAGTGGCTCACGCCTGTAATCCCAGAACTTTGGAAGGCTCAGGCGGGCGGATTGCCTGAGGTTAGGAGTTCGAGACCAGTCTGGCCAACATGGTGAAACCCCATCTCTACTAAAAATACAAAAAAAAAATTAGCTGAGGGTGGTGGTGTGTGCCTGTAATCCCAGCTACTTGGGAGGCTGAGGCAGGGGAATAGCTTTAACCAGGAGGGTGGAGGTTGCAGTGAGCCGGGATCGCACCACTGAACTCCAGCCTGGGTGACAGAGTGAGACTCCATCTCAAAAAAAGAGTCCAGGCTCTAGGGCTAGATCTGCCTGGGTTCCGAGCTTGGTTCCACCACCTCCTAGTTACCTTACCTTGGGCAAGTTACTTAACATTGCTGTGCTTCAATTCTCCTGTGCCAAAAGTCACGAAAATCAACGAGCTAATCCATGAAGTTTCATCACTCTCCATTTGCCCTTCCATTTCCATTCTATATCCATTTCTTCATCCCTGCTCTGTGCCCTAAGAGACCAATCTCTAAGACTGTATCACCCAGTGTCCTTTGATCTCTGGTTTCTAGTTGGATTCATCCAAAGGAGTTACTGGCAGAAGACATTGGCTGCTCAGAAGAGTAAGAAAGAGCCCAGAGTATTTATTCCCCTGGCTTTCACAACTCTGGGTCACCATTTCAACAGAGGCTGCATACTTCTACCTCCATCCCCAGCCACTGTCAGGCAGCCCTCTTCCTCAAAGAAGCTCCAGAAGGGTCCAATTAACCCTGCTCTCTTCTCTTACTCTTTCAGACCTCGAGACGCGAATGGCCTCAGCATTCCCTCTTAAACACCCTAATCCTATGCACGCTTCTGCATATAGTTCCTATTTTAAATTCTCTTCACTTTACCATTTGAGTGTTCCATTTGTCTCCTTTTAGGACCTTGACTAATGTGCCTGATAAGTATTCAGTAAAATTTTCCAATTTCTCTTCCTTCTCCTTCTATTCTTTCATTATTCTCGTTGCCCTTTTAACCCTTTTTACCATCTCAATATAAAGCAGAAGAGCTGCAGGAGATTGTATTTGTTTTCTATTGTTGTATAACACGTTGCACAACTTAGAGCTTAAAACAACACACACTTATGATTTCACTGTTTCTGAGGATCACCTGGGTTCTTTGCATTCAGCATCTCATTAGGCTGGGTGTTGGCTAGGGCTGCAGTCTCATCAGAAGCTCAGCTGGGGAAGGATCTACTACAAAGATCCCTCTGGTTCTTGGTAGAATTAATCTATTTGCAGCTATAGGACTGAGGTCTCAGTTTACCTGCTGGCTACTGTCAGCTCCTAGGGGCTGCCTACTGTTCATCACCATGTGGCCCTCTCTGTTAGGTTCTCTCACCCAGTAGCAGCTTATATCCTCAAGACTGGCAGTGGGGAGAGTTTCTCTGACTTCAGAGAGGTCCAAGTCACTCTTTAAAGGGCTTTCTTCTGACTAAATCAGGCCCGCCCACGATAATCTCCCTTTTTATGAACTCAAAATGAACTGATTTGAGACCTTAGTTAAAATGCAAAATCCCTTTGCTTTGCCATATAATGTAACCTAATGAAGGGAGTGACACGCCTTTACCTTTTCACAGGTTCTATCTGTGGTTTAAGGGAAGGGCATTACACAGAGGTGTGGACACGAAGAGACAGGAAGCCATCAGTGGTCACCTTAGGGTCTGTCTGCCACAGAGGTCTCATCAGAAGGTGGGGTAATACTCATTGAGGAGCTTCTTTGATAGTTTTTTACTGAGGTCAGGAAGGGGCTCTTGCCAGCAGGAAAGGACAAGGCCCAACACAAATTGAGCGCTTGCTCTGGGCTCTGCATTGCGCTCTCCTCCACTTTCCCCTTTGGTCCTCTAATGTCCCTGTGAGTGTCCACTATTATCCCCACCTTCAGAATGAGGAGGCTGAAGAGCAAAGGGGTTGAAGCAGTTCACCCAAGGCCTCACAGATACCCCCTCTTACATTTTTAAGGTTTTCAGCTGGGCATGGTGGCTCATGCCTATAATCCTAGCACTTTGGGAGGCCAAGGCAGGTGGATTTGTTTCGTTTTGTTTTGCTTTGTTTTTGAGACGGAGTCTGGCTCTGTCACTAGGCTGGAGTGCAATGGCACAATCTCGGCTCACTGCAACCTCCACCTCCCGGGTTCAAGTGATCCTCCTGCCTCAGCCTCCTAAGCAGCTGGGACTACAGGCACACACCATCACGCCCAGCTAATTTTTTGTATTTTTAGTAGAGACAGGATTTCACCATGTTGGCCAGGATGGTCTCGATCTCTTAACCTGGTGATCCACCTGCCTCAGCCTCCCAAAGTGCTGGGATTACAGGCGTGAGACACTGTGCCTGGCCAAAAACAATTCTTAAGGTTTTCAACAGGAAATAACAAAAGTTGTAGAGGTCAATGTTTGAGAACTAAAATGGGCCTCCATATGCATTCATCTTTTCCACAGAGTTGGCATCTTTGATTTCGGGAAAGGGGAATACAGAATTTTTTTTTCCCCAGAAAGAATTTGCTGGCTGGGTGTGATGGTTTATGCCTATAATCCTAGCACTTCCGTAGGCCAGGGTAGGCTGATCGCTTTGAGCTCAGAAGTTCAAGACCAACCTGGGCAACATGGCAAAACCCCATTTCTACAAAAAAAAATACAAAAATTAGCTGGGCATAGTGGCTTGCACTTGTGGTCCCCGCTACTTGGGAGACTGAGGCTGGAGACTGTGCCACTACACTGGGCAACAGAGACCCTGCCTCAGAAAAAATGAAGAAGAATTGCTAACACATAGCACAAACACTTATGAACTGTACCTGGAAAATACAGTCGAAATTCTCAAGTGGATGAAAAAATCACCACCCTTTTGACTTGTCAATGAACTCTTCACTTCTGTTCAGGATACATATGAAAACAATCACAATTTACTATGTACATAGTGTTTTCAATTTCTTTTTTCTTTTTCTTTTTTTTTTTTTTAAGATGGGGTTTCACCATGATGGCCAGGCTGGTCTTGAACTCCTGACCTCAGGTGATCCACCCACCTTGGCCTCCCAAAGGCTAGGATTACAGGCGTGAGCCATGGCGCCTGACCTGTTTTCAACTTTTTAAAGCATATTCACATGTATTCTAAAGCTTTGTGCTTTTTCCCCTTTTAACTGGACCTAGAAAACCTCCAAAAAGCATAAACATTTAGCTTCAGAAGTTTTGGGAATGGCATGACTGTTTCAAGGGGGAAAAAAAGCCTAATTTTCCGCAAATGCCAAGAACTTGCAAGAGGTGACTCTTAGGTTGCGTCTAGTACACTCATTAGGAAAGTATTTACTGGCCACTGTAGCCAGTGCCTAATGTGGAGCCTCTGCACAGAAGGCACATCATACAAATTTGTGGAATGACTAAACTAATAAATGCGTTTTCTGTTTCCTTGCCTTTTTTCTTATTTCCTCATAAACATTTTCTCATTTTTTTCCTTGTTTCTTTTAATTTAAAAAGTATTCTATAGGCTTGTTGTAAAAACAAAACAAAACCCAAAAATGTATAAAATAAAAAATGAAAATTCACATTCTTCAGCCTGTTTTTTTTTTTTAAGAGATAACCATTATGGACAATTTGATGCTTATTTGTATTGCTAAAATAGAAGTATTTTGACTGGGCATGGTGGCCCGTGCCTGTAATCCCAGCACTTTGGGAGGCTGAAGCAGGCAGATCACCTAAGGTCATTTGAGACCAGATTGACCAACATGGAGAAACCTCGTCTATCCTAAAAATGCAGAATTAGCCGGTGCGCACCAGTAACTCTAGCTACTTGTGAGGCTGAGACAGGAGAATCACTTGAACCTGGGAGGCACAGGTTGCAGTTAGCTGGGATGGTGGCATTGGACTTCAGCCTGGGCAACAACAGTGAAACTCTGTCTCAAGAAAAATAGAAGCATTTGATACCTAATTATTTGCTCCTTAGTCCAGCTTGTTGCATGGATGCCTCGTTCCTCTTAATGGCCTCTTTGTATTTGTCAGCATGTGTAGCAGACACTGTCTGTGTTATGCACATATCCTCTTAGAAACTCTTATCATTTCCACCTGTAACAGCCTGACTTCCAGTGGCCAGTCCCTCCATCTTGTTTGTATTAGTCCATTTTCACACTGCTATAAAGAACTACCTGAGATAAATAAAAGAGTTTCACAATTCTGCATGGCTGGGGAGGCCTCAGTAAACTTACAATCATGGTGGCAGGAGAGAGAGAGAGAGTGAGAGAGTCCATGGTGGGGAAGGAGCACCAGACACTTATCAAAACAACCAGATCTCATGTGAACACTATCAGGAGAACAGTAAGGGGGAAGTCTGCCCCCATGACTCAATCACCTCCCACCAGGCCATACCCCAATCTCAGATTGCAATTCAAGATAAGATTTGGGTGGGGACACAGAGCCAAACCATATCATTGTTAGATGGCTCCCTCCAGCCACTGGTTGGATGGTTGGCTGGAAGTACTTGGGAATTAATAGGTCTCTGGAAGACAGCATTTAGCCAATGACTAAAAGTTGTAGGAGTATAAATACTCCGGCTCTCTGACCCCTTGGCTAGGTTAATTCTGAGGCATGTGCTTTGCACTGTTTTTGGAGTTTCCCTAAAAGATGAAACTCTAGTTGCTTATCTTTATAACTGGCTTAATAACATACCCTTCATTGATTGCCTGCCCTTCCCTGTATCACTTCCTCATTTCCCTACTTCGGCTTCCTAAACATCTTGCACTTGAATCCTACTTACAAGGTCTGATTCTGAGAGAACATAAACTAAAACAGTATGGATATGCTGTGGTTAATTTCATCATTTCTTGTTAATGGCCCTTTTTAGGTTGCTTCTGATTTTCAACAAAAATAACACTGCAAGAAAATCTTCATCCATGTGGCATAAAAAATGTTCACATATTCCTAAATTTTAATTGTTAGGTCAAAGGGAACAAATATTTGGAATTTAAGAGATACTGCCAAACTGGATCCCCAAATGGTTTTATTAATAATGTTCTTACCAACAGTTTATTAGAATGCACTTTACCCTACCTCTTGCCGACACTGAGTATTTATAAGTATTTTAAGGCAGGGTGCAGAGGCTCATGCCTGTAATCCTAGCACTTTGGGAGGTCAACACGGGTGGATCACGAGGTCAGGAGTTTGAGAATAGCCTGACCATTGCACTCAAGCCTGGGTGACAGGGGAAGATTCCGTCACACACACAAAAAAGTATTTTAAATATTTCTCTGATCAATTAAACAAAAATAGATGTACTCTAATTTAGGCTTGTAGCACATTTTAATTTGCATTTCTCAGATTAATTAGGAAAACGTTGCAGCATATCAGGTAGTTATCCGAAGATAGGATGAGAACACACAGAAAACATACACACTCAATGTAGAAAAAATTAAGGTCTGAACTTAACTAGCTGATGATATAAAATCTTATCAGCAGTGATTGGCTGCATGGAGCAAAGGTGGATGTCTCCAAGCCGCTTTCCCTGGTCCCCAGGCCTTAGGGTGGGGTACACTGTGCACCCAAGGGGAGTCAAACCAGGTGTGGAAAACTTCAAGTCTTTTCATGCTTTAGTCTCGCTATACCCAGGGTTTTTACCACCTTTTAAGAAGACCTTTACACAGACAAGCCGTTTCTGTCTACAGGGATGTTATCAACCTCGTGTTCTCCTGGCTCTTGAAACAAACTTAACATGTTCAGCTGTCCTTGAACAATAACTCTGCCTGTACCTTTCTAACTCTCTGGAAAGCCCACTTCCCTGAAGACCACCCTTTGCCTATGATTTTATTTTTACTTTCTAAAGGCAGAGAATGCAGCCTATGATTTAATACTCTTGTTTGGATGGTTCTAAAGCTGAGTGTAAATCTGACAACCACAACTAAAAATCTATTATTTCCCTAAAATCATCTGTTCATACGCCCAATGAAAATTTGTATTTCTTATGTGATTGGCTGGTTCATATTCTTTGTCCATTGTTTTAATTGAATTGTTTTTGTTTTTTGTATTTATTTGTTGAATTTTTCTTTTTTTTCTTTTTTTTTTTTGAAATGGAGTTTCACTTTTGTTGCCCAGGCTGGAGTGCAGTGGCGTGATCTTGGCTCACTGCAACCTCCGCCTCCTGGGTTCAAACGATTCTCCCACCTCAGCCTCCTAAGTAGCTGGGATTACAGGTGCCTGCCACCACACCCAGCTAATTTTGTATTTTTAGTAGAGACAAGGTTTCACCATGTTGGCTAGGCTGGTCTAGAACTCCTGACCTCAGATGATCCACCCATCTCAGCTGCCCAAAGTGCTGGGATTACAGGAGTCAGCCTGGCTGAATTTTTTTTTATATGTTGTGGGTATTAATCCTTTGCTTGTTATAAATATTGCAAATATTTCCTCTTAATCTGTTGCTTGTCATTTGCCTTTGTTTACAGTGGTTTTTCATTTTTATTCATTCATATCATTAGATCTTTTCATTTGTGATTTGGGTTTTGTTTTTTGCTTAGGAAGGTCATTCATTCCTCCTCAAAGATCATAAAAATAATCTCTAATTTTTTTCTTCTAGCACTTTATAGCTTTGTGGGGTTTTTTTTTCTTACACTTAGCTCTTTATCCAGAATGTGTTTTTGTGGACAATGTGAAGAAATCTACCCAGGGAATTTTATGATTTTTTGCTGCCACTGTAAGTGAGGTATTTTTCCCGTCACATTTTCTGAGTGGTTATCGCCAGCATATAGGCTACACATTTACTTTGAAGGTACAATGTTATCATCTCCCACTGTCTCATCTTAGCAGGAAGTCGATCTTGGTGTTGAAGGAAGACCCTCTCAGACTGGTCAGTATGCCTGCTATGTAGCCATTAAACAAATACAGCTTGAGTATCCCTTCATTGAAATGCTTGGGACCAGAAATATTTGGGATTTTTTTTTTTTTTTTGAGTTTGAATTTCACTCTTGTTGCCTAGGCTGGAGTGCAATGGCACAATCTCTGCTCACTGCAACCTCTGCCTCCAGGGTTCAAGCAATTCTCCTGCCTCAGCCTCCTGAGTAGCTGGGGTTACAGGCGCCTGCCACCATGCCCAGCTAATTTTTTGTATTTTTAGTAGAGATAGGGTTTCACCATGTTGGCCAGGCTGGACTAGAACTCCTGACCTCAGGTTGTCCACCCGCCTCAGCCTCCCAAAGTGCTGGGATTACAAGCATGAGCCACCGCACTTGGCCTTGGATTTTTTTTTTTCATAGTTTGCAGTATTTACCTATATCTACCCAAGTTTAAAATGAAATTTATTTACGTTTTATCTACACCTTATACACATAGCCTGAAGATAATTTTATACAATATTTTTAATAATTTTGTGCTTGGACCAGGCACAGTGGCACACACTAGTAATCCCAGTGCTTTGGGAAGCCTGCGTAAGAAGACTGCTTGAGGCCAGGAATTCAGGACTGGCCTGGGCAACACAGTGAGACCACGTGGCTACAAAAAATTTAAAACAGCAAGCATGTTGTTCCAGCTACTTGGGAGGCTGAGGTGGGAAGATCCCTTGAGTGTAGGAGTCTAAGGTTATAGTACGCTATGATTTTGTCACTGTGCTCCAGCCTGGGTGACAGAACAGGACGCTGTCTCTAAAAAATAATAGTAATAATAACTTTGTGTTTGAAAAAACTTTGCATACACTGAACCATCAGAAAGCAAAGCTGTCATTATTGCAGCCACCTATGTGGACAACTCTAATTATTTAGCATCACCATAACTCCTGACTGAATTTGTGTGCTACCAATAAACAATCATTTTCTTTGTTTGGTTTTTGTTTTTGAGACAGGGTCTCACTCTCTTCCAGGCTGGAGTGCAGTGTTGCCATCATAGCTCACTGCAACCTTGACCTCCTGGGCTCAAATGATTCTCCCACCTTAGCCTCCCAGGTAGCTAGGACTACAGGTGCACATCACCATACCCAGTTCATTTAAAAAAATTTTTTTAGAGATGGAGTCTTACTATAGTGCCCAGGTTGATCCTGAACTTCTGGCCTCAAGTGATCCTCCTACCTCAGCCTCCCAAAGTGCCAGGATTACAGGTGTGAGCTGCCATGCATGGCCAGCAATCATTTCCTGACATTCACTTGTCCAGAAATACTTAAAAGTAAAAAATAATGTAGCATTAATTTTAAAACACCACCACAAGCCAGGTGTGGTGGCATGCACCTGTAGTCCTAGCTATGGGGGAGGTTGAGGAAGGAGGATCAGTGGGGCCCAGGAGTTCAAGGCTGCAGTGAGCTATGATAGAGCCATGTACTCCAACCTGGGTGGCCCTGTTTCTAAACAAACTACAAATAAAAAAACATTAAGAACCCCACAAATACAAACTGCATGTTGCATGGCTGTGTTTGGACTGCAACCCATCACGCGGGGTTAGGTGTGGAATTTTCCACTTATGGCATCATGGCAGCACTCAAATAGTTTTGAATTTTGCAGTGATGTGAATTTCAGATTTTCAGATTAGGGATGATCACCCTGTATCTCTCCTACCCTTTGCTTCCTCATCTGTTAAGTGAGGAAGGTGGACCAAGTACTCTTCGTGGTCCCTTCTTGCATTAATAACGCTGAGGTTTTAAATAACTTCATTCTTTCTGGCCAAAAGGCAGTTCAATTTCAAAAGGGAGAAAACTGAATCCTGGTCTCTAGTTGCTAAAGGGCACTGAGCCTCTTTACATTTGAAAGTGATACCAAGAGTGGTCAAGATCGGCATCCCCTGCTCTTGGACTCAATACCTTGGCTATATTTAGCTGGAGCTAGTGTCTTTGATAACAGGACATTCGCGATATATAGCTAAGAGCAGCGGAAGCAACCATCCAGCATTTATCTGTTTTCTTCCTGTGAAATAAAGTTTCTCTCCAAGGAAAGAGTAAAGAGATGCAGCAGTGGTTTCCTACTCCAGGAAATTATTTTTCTAATGACCCAGCATTAGAAAGTTTGCCAGACTTGCTCTGACAGTCCACTCTTGACCAAGGGGTAGAGCAATATGTGAGGTGATATGGTTTCTCATCTTGAATTGTAGTTCCCATAATCCCCACAAGTAATGGGAGCGACCCAGTGGAAGGTAATTGAATCATGGGGGCAGCTTCCCATATGCTATCCTCGTGATAGTGAGTTCTCATGAGACCTGATGGTTTCATAAGACGCTTCCCCCTTCACTCAGCTCTCGTTCTTCCCCCTGCCGCCATGTGTAGAAGGATGTGTTTGCTTTCTCTTCTGCCATGATTTTAAGTTTTCTGAAGCCTCCCCAGCCATACTGAACTGTGACTCAATTAAACCACTTTCCTTTATAAATTACCCAGTCTCAGGCAGTTCTTTATAGCAGCATGAGAACAGACTAATACATGAGGCCATGTATTATTAGTCCATGAGTCCATGCTGTTTCCTAGGTGGTTTCAACTGTAAATTCAAGAAGACATTTGATGTTTAGCCTCCCAAAAGAAGCACAAGGATTCACTGGGTGTATCAGATAACCTACAATTTCTATCAAACTTCTGGGTCAGCTCTGATTTGCATTATATTGTTATCATTTACTTTTAAATATTTCAGCATAGTTAGTATGATATATAAGTCATCTACACACTAGGAGCAGTTAATTAACATTTGGAGTCTTCTAAAAGAAATGCACCCTTCAGAAATGAGTAACATCTGAAAGATTTTAAGCAGAACTCTAAGCAAAAAAGAGCTAACCAGAGGTTGATACCACTACAACTTCAACCATCTTTATTTCCTGTTAACACCAGAGGGCTTGTTAGCTAGCATAATACATGTTAGATATTAGTTTTCACTGGTAACATGAATTGTGTTCAAGATAGGTGCATTGGCTGGAAATACTGCGTAGGTACTCTCGCCTTTGCCCAAACGGATCAGTAGCTTACAGGCTTTCAGGATGGCCTAAGCCAAGGATTCAGTCTGGTCCAGTGTTAAGCCACCTGCAGATAATTCTATCACCTGATGCCAACTGGAAGTTGGGTTTAACCCTGCCAGTTTCTAGGGACAGGCCTAATAGCTACTGTAAATTTGAAGCAGTAATGAATGTACACAATATATCAAGATAACACCAACAACAGTAAAGTGATGCCCGGGGCGCAGTGGCGTGTGCCTGTAGTCCCAGCTTCTCGGGAGGCTGAGGCTGGAGGATCGCTTGAGCCCAGGAGCTCTGGACTGTAGTGCGCTATGCCGAGCAGGTGTCTGCACTAAGTTCGGCATCAATATGGTGACCTACCAGGAGAGGGGGACCACCAGGTTGCCTAAGGAGGGGTGAACCGGCCCAGGTCAGAAACGGAGCAGGTCAAAACTCCCATGCTGATCAGTAGTGGGATCGCACCTGTGAATAGCCACTGCACTCCAGTCTGGGCAACATAGCGAGACCCTGTCTCTTAAAAAAAAAAAAAAACAGTAAAGTGACATGAAAATATCTATAATTTCTATTAGTAACTGTCTTAGTTTGCTTTTTTCTGTTGCTATAAAGAAATACCTGAGGCTGAGTAATTTATAAAGAAATAAGGTTGATTGGTTCACGATTCTGCAGGCTATACAAGAAGCATGGCACGGGAATCTGCTTCTGGTGAGCGCTTCAGGCTGCTTCCATTCACAGTGTGAGGCAACGCGGAGCCGGCATGTAGAAATCATGTGAAAGAGGAGGCAAGAGAGAGGGGCGGGTGCAGGCTCTTTCTAACCCTCAGCTCTCATGGGAACTAGTGGAGTAAAAACTCATGACCTTGAGGAGGCACCCAGCCAGTCATGAGGGATTCAGCCACATGATCCAAAAACCTATTAGGCCCCACCTCCAGCACTGGGGATCAAATTTCTTTGTGGTAGGGGTACCAAAAAACGATATCTAAACCATAGCAAGGTCACCAGTTCTGTTAATACTACTGCAGTTTCTTACCTGTATTACTACTGCAGTTTCTTACCTGTATTACTACTTATGGAAATGCTAAAATCATTTAGGAGTTTGTAAGAAAAAATGAAGATTTCTTTTTTCATTCAAGTACATAGAGTCTCTGAATTTTATTTACTGGCCTCATGGGGATCCATGGACTCAGGATAAGAACTCCTGAGCCTTACCTAGTGAATGTTTGATACGAGAGAAGCCACTCAAAAGGATTCATTATTAATAGTGCCCATGATGGGGACACCAATGTCTTGGTCAACAGGGTCTCTCCTGGGAATCCCAAAACAGTCTGTAGGGCTGGGCTGCATATAGAATCTCCCCAACTGTGTGCACCCAGGTCCCCACAAAGACTTCACAAATGCAGATTCTTCATCTATGATGAGTGGTACAAGAACATATGGCCATGCACAGTGGTTCACGCCTGTAATCCCAGCACTTTGGGAGGCCGAGGCAGGCAGATCACCTGAGGTCGGGAATTTGAGACCAGCCTGGCCAACGTGGTGAAACACCATCTCTACTAAAAATACAAAATTAGCCAGGCATGGAGGCATGTGCCTGTAATCCCAGCTACTCGGGAGGCTGAGGCAGGAGAATCGCTTGAACCCGGGAGACGGAGATTGCGGTGAGCTGAGATTGTGCCTCTGCACTCCAGCCTGGGCAACAAGAGGGAGACTCCATCTCAAGATAAATAAATAAATAAATAAATAAATAAATAAATAAATAAAAGAACATAGCTACAATGGAGCAGCGGTCTGGCACAGATCCAAGTCTTTCTCAGCAAATCTAGTTTTTGCTAAGGAAGAAGCAGAGATTTATGGCAGGACTCTCACTCAGACACACTCACTCACTCTACCACCAGAGCACTTTTCCCTTCCAGCGCCTATAGCCCCACATTTGCATAATTAAATGAGCCATTAACAGTGGTTTTTCCAGAACTAAGTAACCATCTGCCCTAAAGCTGTATCCTTGCCTCTCAGAAAACTCAGGACTCACTTCTGGGTTCTTTTAAAAGCCTGGGCTTATTGTTAAATTTCCATGTGTGTTTTCTCTTCTCTTCATCAACATTTCAAAAGTCTTCAGGTCTAAACGCAGTCCCAACTCAGGCATCCTGAGCTCCCTTCTCTCAGGCGGTCTCTGGAGCATGTGGCTCAGCCCCATGATGGCAGACAGCACAGAGAGATCGCCTTCCCATCAGAATCAGGACTGGTAGCCGTCTCCCCGTCCCGCCACAGGGCCCTGACACGGCTATCACAAGAGTCTCACAGCAGGAAGCTGCCACTCAGAGGGCACCACTTGGCTGGGGTGCTAGAAGGGGATAGGAACAGAGAGCAAGAAAAGCAGAATGGCTTTCTCCACTTCCAGCAATTCGTTCTCTTTTGTTCTCAGCCCAGGAGGGGGTTCAGCATCCCGAGGGGAGCACAGAATCATCTAAGTGCATTCCCACTGGCACCTGCGTGTGGGAGGCTGGCCAGGAGAAAGGAGCTGGGTGAGGGGAAGTGGTGTGAGGCGGCTGAGGAGGCTGGAGGACGACGGGGAGGGGCTGGGCAGGGTCTCTGCCTTCCTGGCCCCCTGGAGGCACTCGCTTTATCACACTGGCGGCTGGGGCTGCTGGGGTCAGGAGGGCAGCGAAACGGGCTTGGGCCTCCGTGGGCGCCTCTGCCCTAACCCAGCCCCCCGTGCACAGGCCGCCTGCCACTCTGGCCATTCCTAGCAGGGCTGGCAGGTGCTATTTATCACTTGGTCTTTTTACCTAAACGTGGCAGCGGCAGAGGATAAGGAGGGGGAACACTTTGCAGAAAAATGTCCTTTCTCTCTAGATCCATGGGCTCCTTGCTCTTCACCCGTCTGACTTGATCCTTTGCTTCTTCTAGATTCAGACCTTTCTTCTAAGTAAGTGGTCCCCTCCTGAGTCCCAGCGTGCTCACTCTTCCAGGGGCTCCTAGTTACAGCCTTGAGGGAAGCGTTTGGGTGTCAGCCACCTGACCCCAGGTTACAAGCAAAGAGGAGCCACAATTAGCCTCTATTCAAACAAAGGATTCCATCTATAGAAGCTCATTTGTTTTCCTCTCTGCAGCTGGCTGGGCTGGGTGGCTGGGAGGGAGTTCTTTCTCTCACTTTTTTCTTAAACTTTTCCTTTACATCCAGGAAATGATCAGTTCATTACAGTTAAAGATTATGTTAGGCGCCATCCCAGCAACCAGCCAACTCCTTGTATTTCCTGCTTTTTGTTCCATTAAAATACCAGAAGAGCTGTTTTGTTCCGGCATGTACTCCCTTTCCAGGGCTTGAAGAGTAACCAGAGGCGATTTCCAGCCATGGGCTTCCCTGTGAGCCTTGTAAACCCTCAAACTCACCACCCTCCCGTTTTATCAGGAAGCTTTGGGCAAACACCTCCAGCTCTAGTGAGAGCTGGATTTCCTACCCACCCCCGACCCTGACCCTCCAGCCCCATCCTTAAAGTACTACTGGATTCTGGAGTCAGATGTATCCCAACTGTGTCCCTTCCTAGCTTGATCATGGGCAAGTCAGTTAAACTCTCTGAGCCTCAGAAGGAGATAATGATAATGACGATACCAACTTGGGAGGTTTGCAGAGATTAAAACCTAATGGGATTTGTAAATGATGCTTAATAGACTTTAAAAGCCTATTTATTGTTAGACAGCACCATTTCTCAGAATGCTGGGCTAGAGAGGAGCTTTTCAGATTTTTTCTTGGGCGCCCAGAATATACGCATCTGCAATGGCACTGGTAACATCCCTGGCAAGGGAACCCTAATCAAATAAAGGTGGTCTCTTGTCATGTGTCCTTCAAGGAGTTAAATACTAAAAAGAAACATGCATACCTTAAGGGAATCTCAGTGCTGGACACACAGTAGGAGAAAATCTCCCTCTGTTTCCTGATGGTTCTGGGTAACTGTGTGAACTCAAGAGGCTTAAAAAGACATGGGAAGATGACCTGAGTTTACAGTTACAAGGTGTGGTGGTCCAGGAATGACAGCATAGAAAATCATCCCAGTTTCAGTATGACTGAACCCCACGCCTGGTCCCTCCCACCCCATCCCTTTCTGCCCTCCCTTTATCCATGTCCCTCTGAACTGACAAGGGGTCAGGTCTGTCCAGAAAGGGTTAACCTTCAGCCTGTGGGCCAGGTGATTGCTAAACTGGAGCCCTGACTTATATTTACTGGCACATAATTCTTTGCTTTGACAATTGTGTCTGAGTATTTTAACGCCTGGCTGACCCTGCTGGAGTTTGTTTGACCATGTTTTGAAAAGTGACTTCAGTGCTTGTGGTGGTAATTGGCCTGGCACCACGGGCTGGTGACACGGCAGCATGATGGACTGGGGCAATTTGAACTCGGCAGCTGATTTATTTTCTGTGGCTTCCTGCTTCTGCTACTGCATAGGCATCAAGTAGTCAAAGACGACATGGGACCCAGGGCCTTCTCTCTGGTAGGTATGCATGGTGTGTGGAGGTGGTTTTTCTGCTAAATGTCCTTCTAGAAATAGCCAGGAATGTTCTAATGGCTCATGGTAGAAATGAGCATGCAGTGTTTGGCCTATGATATTCCTTTGGGTTCAATATCTACCAGGTTGACTTGAGCTAGGCTTTGCCAGTAGTGTAGATATAAACCAGAATGAGAACAAGCAGAGGAGATTTATGGAGAGCTTTCTATTGGGAAGAAGTCAGCCACTAGCACTTGGTTTTGGCAGATAGTCAAAGACAGGCGGGGGAGTTGGCAAGCTTTCGAGTGAGAAAAAAAGGGGAGGGCTTCAGGTGTATTCTGATAGGAGGTTGTTGACATGAAAGAGCAGGAGGCGGGCTAGTAAGAAGCAGGGTACCCTATAGGATTGGTGTGGAGAGCTTATCTGGCTTTCTCTGGTTGGTCCTGAGTTAGAAGGAGGGCCAAAATGTAGGGAAGCTGGCAATGATTGCCCAAGCCCTGAGCATCTGGGGGTTGATTGCTATAGAGGCTATAGTTTGGCTTCCTGGGCTGGTTGCTACAGAGGTTGTGGATCAGAGTTCAGTTTTCATATATGATCTGGCCATTGTCCGTTTGCATATTCGGTCTCTCCACGGAGACTAAATTTGAGAGTCCTAGTCAGTCTGGATTATGTTGGCATGGTTAAGCTGCTGTAAAAATCTGTCCCACAGATGTTTATCATAGAAGTAATTATATTTGCAAAAAAACACAAAACATAAAACAAGGCTGGAAACAGCCAGAATACTCAATTTTATAGAATTAAAGATGTGCCCACCTTGCACAAAACTTTTAAAGTGAGGATATTCTAATGACGTTGTTTATAAATGTGATGCAAAATGACAACTTGATTTAAAAACTCATACATACCGTGTGATTTTAGGTATAAACAGAGGTCAGTTGGAGAGTCTTCCTGGCCCTTAATTTTTAGGTAAGATGTGCTCAAATACCCATCACAGGGGTATGGGTAGTCCGATACCCCCCGGGGATTTCTGAAAACTTCCTGAAGATGCATACAATCATCCTATGCATACAATCACCCTGCTGTGAGCTCCTGCTTCCCCAGGATTATTTAAATTCTGGAATATTGGTTCAGCCTCCCTCAAGCTGCCTCTGACCTATGCCATATCCATCCAGTTCTTTCCTTAATTTCAACAAACACTCAATTACCTAAAGCTTTTGCATAGAGCACAGGTATCCAATCTTTTGGCTTCCCTGGGCCACATTGGAAGAAGAATTGTCTTGAGCCACACATAAAATACACTAACACTAGAGATAGCTGATGAGCTACAAGCAAACAAAAAAGTCCACGCAAAAATCTCATAATGTTGTAAGAGAGTTTACAAATTTGTGTTGGGCCACATTCAAAGCCGTCTTGGGCCGCATGCAGTCCACAGGCTGCAAGTTAGACAAGCTTGGCATGGAGGGATTTGTATCCTGCTAGGCATACAAAAAAATTAATCTTGTTGTGTGGGTGTGGTGGCTCATGCCTGTCATCCCAGCACTTTAGTAGCAGAGTTGGGTGGACCACTTGAAGCGTTTGGGACCAGCCTGGGCAACAAAGCGAGATCCTTTCTCTACAAAAAATTTTTGTATATATGTACACACACACATACATACACACACACACACACACACACACACACACACACACACACACCCCTATATATATATGTGGCACTATATAGATATAAGCTATATGTACGTTATATATTCTCTCAGTCTGTTCCTTGGCATCTTTCCCTGCTCCAGCTCCAGTCTCCCATTATGCTCTCAAGCCACTTTGTCTTCCTTTTCTTTCCTTTCTCTTCCTACTCTGCCCTCACCTTCCAGAGGAAACACAAATCCTTCCTATAGGATAATAACTGCATAACATAACTCAACCAATGCATCTCTCTCCGGTTCCTGCTGCAAACTCTGCTCTCCCTCAGCATATCCAAGGACTCTGCTAAAGCTTTAAAATTGCCAGTTGTATTTTAAGGGCTGCCAGGTTACATTTGCTCTGAGAAACAGGCCTTCTTTTCCTCCCAGGCCCTGTTGGGTGAGTAGGGGAGGGAGTGGGTATGGGCAGGTGTTTTTTCCAGTAACACAAAGTTGTTTGAAGATTAAAGACAGGGTACATACAATTCTTAGCACAGGCACTGGCACTGTGATCACACTTGTTGGTTTACCAAACAGTATCAAAGGGGGCCTCCTCCAGGTTTTCTGAGTTTCTAAGCCTTATCAGCATTTTGCATATCAGACGCCAGCTCTGCAGATAACTCCTCCCTTACTGGCTTCTGTGCAGTCTTTCCTCTAATCTGTTCTTTAGGGGTAGAACTTTCTACCTCTGCTCTTTACCAAATAATCTTAATTAGTTTTATTTTTCTAATGTTTATCCAAGAAGTCCTTAATTTTGTAAATCTCGGTATTAATTTTTTGTTGATCAAATCAGAAAAGGCCTAAGAAAGATAATGCTTTTAGATTTTACTGTCTAATTTTTTTCCCTTTTAAAAGTAATGAGGCTCTAGGCTGGAAATAAGCTATCTTTAGCTGGGGCTCAGATGTGTCTGGTCTTGGGTGGAAGGCCAGTGGAGAAGCCTGTCAGGAGCCTTTTTTGCATAGGAACCTGGAAGCCACCAGGAAATAACTCTTTCTACCAGAGTGAGAGGCTGGGTGCGGTGACTCAGATCTGTAATCCCAGCACTTTGGGAGGCTGGTGCGGGAGAATCACTGAGGCCAGGAGTTTGAGGTCAGCCTGGACAACATAGTGAGACCCTGTCTATACAAAAATAATGATTTTTTTCAAAAATTAGCTTGGCATAGTGGAGCATGCCTATATTCCTAGCTACTCAGGAGGCTGAGGTGGGAGGTCTCCAGAGATTTTTCTTTTTTAAAATGTATTTAATTATTTATAGACAGGGGCTTGCCATATTGCCCAGGTGGCTATTGACAGGCACGGTGATAGTATACTACAGTCTCAAACTTCTGGGCTAAGAAGACTTACTGGTGAACATACCTGAGACACTGCTGAAGACTTACATAGATGTCTGAGGGGGACCTGAGGAACAACAAGGTCTCCAGAGAGTTTTTCTTTTTAAAAAAAATGTATTTATTTATTTATTTAGAGACAGGGTATTGCTGTATTCCCCATGTCAATAGCCAGGCATGATGATAGCATACTATAGCCTTAAACTCCTGGGCTCAAGTCATCCTTCTGCCTCAGCCTCCTGAGTAGCTGGGACAAGTGTGTGCAACCAGGCCAAGCTCCAGGGACTTTTCCGATACAGGGCAGAGCCATAGCTAGCTGCAATGTACTGAGCCAGGAGTTCAAGGCTGCAGTGAGCTATGCTTACACCACTGCACTCTGCTCTGGGTAACAGAGCAAGACCCTGTCTCTAAAAAATAAATAAATAAGAGAAACTGAAAGACACTAGTTGATAATAATGGCCTTGGCTTCTGGAGGGGAAAGGAGTGGTTTCAAGTAACTGCTGGGTGTATGTCTCTCCAATTGCTTCCCACCCAGCACCCAATGGCTGTGATGAAGTCCTAATCACATAGGACAGGATAGGGGGCTTAGGTGATGAAGAGCTGACGTGGGCACTGTCACAGAAAATTTCTTTGAGATATTGGGGACATTTGCAGCACTGTGGGGACAAGCAGAAGTGAATATGGTTCAGGGATACTCCTCAATTTGCAGAGCCACTTGGGACCTGTGGAATGGGAGCCACCGAGGAACACTTCCTGCTTCAGTGGGTAGATTCTCATCTAGGAGCCTCATTGAGGTGGCCTAGGAGACAGGCAGCTGCAATGGGGGATGGTGGCACCTTTGGTGAATACCTTAAGCTTTAGGGAGTGGCGGTTGCAGCAGCCTCGGTCCTGTTGACTCATTGTTGACCTCACTGAGTCATTGACTTTAAGCAGGAGGCACCAGTATTTGCCCAGATATTAACACCCTACATGGCGGGCACTGCAAAATGGTAGGCGAGAGCTCAGAGTCAGACACGACCAAAAGAAAGCAGAGCAGAGGAGGAGGAGGTTGGTGCATAATCCAAAAGAAACGTGAGATTTGGTAGCTAAGAAGACTTACTGGTGAACATAGTGGAGACACCCCTAACGACTTACAGAAATGTCTGCGGGGAACGCTGAGGAATGACAAGGTCTCCAGATATTTTTCTTTTCTTTTTTTTTGGGACTGAGTCTCACTCTGTCACCCAGGCTGGAGTGTAGTGGCACGATCCTGGCTCACTGCAACCTCCGCCTCCTGGGTTCAAGCGATTCTTCTGCTTCTGCCTCCCAAGTAGCTGGAACTATAGGCATGTGCCACCATGCCCAGCTAATTTTTGTATTTTTAGTAGAGACAGGGTTTCACCATATTGGCCAGGCTGGTCTCGAACTCCTGACCTCGTGATCTGCCCACCTCTGCCTCCCAAAGGGCTGAGATTACAAGTGTGCGCCACCGTGCCTGGTGATTTTTCTTTTTAAAAACTTATTTATTTATTTAGAGACAGGGTCTTGCTATATTGCCCAGGTGGCTATTGACAGGCATGATGATAGTATACTACAGCCTCAAACTCCTGGGCTCAAGCCATCCTCCCACCTCAGCCTCCTGAGTAGCTGGGACTGCAGGTATGTGTGACCAGGCTGGGCTCCAGGGATTTTTCTGATACACGGCAGAGCCATAGCTAGCTTCAAGGTACTGAGTGCCTGACATCAAGTATCAGATTTAATTCTCATAACAATCCAAGAGGTAGGTAATATTAGCCTCATTTCGCCAATGAGGAAGGAAGAGGTCAGAGAGGGTAAATAACTAACAAGAGGTCACACAGCTTGTGAGGTTCAAACACAGGTCTATTGGATTCTAAAGTCAATCATCTACGTATTAGTCTGTTCTCACACTGCTATAAAGACATACCTGAAGCTGGGCAATTTATAGAGAAAAGAGTTAAGTAACTCACAGTTCCACAGGTTGTATAGGAGGCATAGCTGGGAGGTCTCAGGAACCTAACAACGATGGTGGAAGGCGACGGGGAAGCAAGCACATCTTACCATGTCAGAGCAGTGGGGGAGGGGAAGGCGGAAGGAGTACCACACACTTTTAAGTCATCATAGCTCATGAGAACTCACTATCACGAGAAGAGCAACGGGGAAGTCTGCTCCATGATCTAATCACCTCCCACCGGGTCCCTCCTCCGACACTGGGAATTACAATTCGACGTGAGATTTGGGTGGGGACACAGAGCCAAACAGTATCATTCTACCACTACACCATCATGCTCCAAAGAGGACCAGAATTTGGTCAATAAATTTACTCAACAAACATTTATGGCATGTCTACTATATTCCAGGCACTGTTCTAGATACTCACTATATAATAATGAACAACATAAACAAAATCCCTATTCACATTAGGTTTAAAGACTAGACATTACTGCAATTGTAATTTCATGCTGTTTTCAGCCTAGTCTGACCTTGGACACACAGGTTACATAAGGAAACTTGAATAATTCTGAGGCTTGAGATAACTTGGATTTCCATTACTCAGCCCTGCTTAGGGCCAGCTGTCAATGACTCCCCCACTAGTCATCTGTACATAATCTGCTCCATTACATTGATTTAGGAGAAAAACATAGTTCACTTCTGTTTTCCAAAGAATGAGAATAACTTGTGCTGGAGAGCAGTTGAGAACAGCGGAACAAGAATGCCTCATCCAAGGACAGAGGACAAAATGCTCTTGACAATTGCTGATGCCTATGCAAGAATGTGTTACATTTAGAAACAGCATCTATATCCATATATATACCTATATAGTAGATATACTCATACAGTAGATATATATCCGTATAGCTTACACATGATCAAGCTGTCATTCACAACCCTTTGAACAGATGGTGTACCAAGACAGGACGGTCAAGAGCATGGTGAGTATATTTATACAACTGATGCTATGGAAATACTGGCAAGGTGGACTAGTCAGAGTCAAGTATGACACCATTGCTAGAAGTTTTCTATACCCCAATGTAAGAGGTACAGGGTTCATGGAATCATGATTTGACTTCCATTTTAACTAAGCCTATAACAAAGGAGGTAGAACTTAGTTGTTAAGAACAAGAACTCTGTAGCTGGGCATGGTGGTGCATGCCTGTAGTTCAGGCTACTCAGAAGGCTGAGTTAGGAGGATCACCTGAGCTTGGGGAGATGGAGGCTGCAGTGAGCTATGATTGTGCCACTGGACTCCAGCCTGGGCATGGTATGAACTCTTGAAAAAAACTTCTTGAGTGACTCTATGTTGTGCCACTTACTAGCTGAGGGACCTTGAATAAATGATTTAATTTCTTTTTGCTTCACTTTCCTATCTTTAAAATGGAGATGGCCAAGTGCAGTGGTTCATACCTGTAATCCCAACACTTTGGGAGGCTGAGAAGGGAAGATCACTTGAGCTCAGGAGTTCGAGACCAGCTTGAGCAACGTAGTGAGACCTCATCTCTTCAAAATAAAAAATTAGCCAGGTGTGGTGGAGCATGCCTGTAATTCCAGCTACCCAAGAGGCTGAGGTGAGAAGATCACTTGAACCCAGGAATTTCAGGCTACAGTGAGCTGTGATCACACCACTGCATTATAGCCTGGGCCACAGAGCAAGACCCTGTCTCAAAAAAATAAAATAAAATGAGATACTGATAATAAAAGCTGCCTCACAGGTGGATTTCAAAGATTAGCAAAATATAAGTGTTAGCTATCATTAACCAAGTAAGATTCTCTGGATAATCGGTCATGATTGATATTACATGTGTTTATGAAATCCTATTTCATTTTTCTTCTTTCTGGGCAGAAAGGAAGATTTATATTGCATTATTCCTTGCACATATATCCAGGTTTTAGCCAATTAATTATTGGTAGAAATGATAATCACCCTCAGTCTTGGTACTTATAAACTTCCTACAGTTTTTTGTTTGTTTGCCCCTCCTGCAGCAATCCTGAAAGTCATGTGAAATGACAACATGCTAGGATGGTAGAACCTCCATCAGCCTGGGTCCCTGAGAGATTACATGGAGCAAATCTCCCCTCCACCCCATCCCTATCTATATTGGACATGTAGCATAAACAAGAAATGAATCCTTTACTGTATCAAACCACTGAGATAAGAGATTCATTGTTACCAAAGCATACCTCTCCTATCCTGATGAATTCACAGAATCATCAGGATAGGAGATGTGGCAAATGCTTTTCCCCAGCACTGTGGATCTTCGTGTTCCAGAAAGACTTAGTCTTAAATGCCTGAAGTGCTAGGTTATCTACTCCAGTCCTAGAGTATGGAGGTTTCTCCATTTAAGCCTCTTAACTTCTTAAGAGCCATGGATTCTTTTATACTGCCATTACACTCCATCCTGGGCAACAAGAGTGAAACTCTATCCCTTTTCTAGAATCTTACTGCCTTATAGTTAATATTGGCACTTAGAAATATAAGACCTTGTTTTCGGGACCTTAGCTTCATCACTCTGGTGAGTTTAAGGACAGGGACCTTCTCGTAGATCACTACAGGGCCTAATGCAGCATTAAGCCTCAAATAGATGGCCTATAGATATTTACTGAATAAATTTTCTAGTCAATGTATTAAAGCCCAGGCTTGCCACATTCTTGGCCCCTTCTTCCCAGAATAGGTCTGTGGGTAAAGAAAGGTGACTGGAAACACTTCCCTTCACCTTCTGGTCTGAATGAATTAGGGCATCTTTGTCCATGCTCACTAGAAAGGTGGATATGGCTGGGTTTGGTGGCTCACACCTG
This sequence comes from Cheracebus regulus, assembly GCA_963574635.1. Taxonomy (NCBI): domain Eukaryota; kingdom Metazoa; phylum Chordata; class Mammalia; order Primates; family Pitheciidae; genus Cheracebus; species Cheracebus regulus. Next base: position 98,405 of record CAUYQU010012011.1, read on the forward strand.
TAATCTCAGCACTTTGAGAGGCTGAGGTGGGAGGACTGCTTGAGCCCAAGAGTTCAAGACCAACCTGCCAACATAGCGAGACCCCTATCTCCACAAAAAATAAAAAAGTTAGCTGGGTATGGTGGCATACACCTATGGTCTCAGCTACTTGGGAGGCTGACATGGGAGGATCACTTAAGCCCTGGAGGTTGAGACTGCAATGACCTATGACCGTGCCACTACACTCCGGCTGAGTGACAGAGTAAGACCCTGTTTTAAAAAAAAAGAAAGAAAGGAGGATATATGTGTTGTGGGTTAGGGAGCTGGGAAGGGGTGAGAGTCAGGGAGTTGACACAATATTTATTTCTATTCCCTCATATATTGCTGAATAAATATAGCTAAATTCTTATAAGCCACTGCAGGTAAGCCATAAAGTTCTCTAAGGACAAGGACCATGTTTTCTATTGATCAAATATTAATAGTTTTTGGTTTGTTTGTTTTTTGAGACAGAGTCTCGCTCTGTCGCCCAGGCTGGAGTGCAATGGCACAATCTCAGCTCACTGCAACCTCTGCCTCCCAGGTTCAAGTGATTCTCCTGTCTCAGTCTCCTGAGTAGTGGGACTACAGGTGCACACCACCACACCCAGCTAATTTTTGTATTTGTAGTAGACACAGTGTTTCGCCATGTTGGCCAGGATGGTCTTGATCTCTTGACCTTGTGATCTGCCCACCTCAGCCTCCCAACATGCTGGAATTACAGGCATGAGCCGCCACTCTGCGCCGCGATGATTATTTTATTTCAAACAAGACTCAGTGACAGGACCTAATATTTGCAGCATTATTTAAAATATACAAGATATTTTCTAATTTTGTCTTATTAGCTCTTTATAGTAATCAAGGCTCCACATACCTGGTTCAGGACTCACTGTACTGCCAAGTTAAAAAGAAGTTGGAAATGTTCCTTTGAGTTCTTTTGTGTTTCTCTCTGTTTTTTTTTTTTTTTTTTTTTTTTTTGAGACGGAATCTTGCTCTGTTGCTAGGCTGGAGTGCAATGGTGCAATCTTGGCTCACTGCAACCTCCGCCTCCCAGGTTCAAGCAATTCTCCTGCCTCAGCCTCCTGAGTAGCTGAGATTACAGGCACCTGCCAGCATGCCTGGCTAATTTTTGTATTTTTAGTAGAGACGGGCTTTCACCATGTTGGCCAGGCTGGTTTCAAACTCCTGGGCTCAGGTGATCCACCCACCTCAGCCTCCCAAAGTGCTGGGATTACAGGTGAGAGCCACCACACCTGGCCTGGACTTTTGGTTTTTAAGCCAGTAAAGTCCCAGAAAAAAAAAACAAGTTGGTCATTAACTTCTAGGGCTCCATCCCCAGGTCTCACCTCTCTCTTTCCATGATCTCGCCAGAGATTCACTGACTCCACAGCTTCCACCAACCTTTGACACATAATTCTCCAATAGACCCTCACCTCTGGCTGCTCCTGAGCACCAGGCCAGCATTTCAACCACCAGGCTGTATAGTTATTTACACGGCTAACCTTAAATTCCATGGGTTCTAAATGACTCACCCTCTCACCCCTTCACCCCACCAACCCTCCTCCCAATCACCTTCCCAGTATTTCCTCATTTGTCAATGCCATATCATTGTTCCAGTTGTTCAAGATTTGTGATATTGACTCATATTCATTGAGTACCTCATCTGTACCCAGGTTCCGTCCAAGGTGCTGGGGACTCAGCAGTGAACAAAAATCATGGAGCCTTCATGGAACTTACATTTTAGTCAAGAGAGACAGAAATTGTGTGTGTGTGTGTGTGTGTGTGTGTGTGTGTGTGTGTGTGTGTGTGTGTAGAGAGAGGTGGGGGAGACAGAGGAGAGACAAAGACAATGATGACAGGTAGGAGTGGAAGGGAAGGAATAAATCAATGTTCCCTGTGATGAATATAGAAGATTTAAAAATCCTTTCACAATCCAGTTCCACACCTAAACACTGAGTTCTGAGACGTCAGACTTTCCAGGTCTTTTTTTTTTTTTTTTTTTTTTTTTTAGCATTTCATTTCATTTTCTCAGTCTGCTGGGCAGCTACTTGAA